>CAJVPZ010001761.1:0-13758 GCA_910592135.1 Racocetra fulgida | reverse complement strand
TACAAATGCTGTTCCCATATCATCATGGTTTAATGACCCTCATGACACAGAACTGTTGGATCTAATACCATTTTTGGAGGATTTAACGACGGTAGATGATGTGATGATTGTTTTGGATTCTTCTAACGAGGCGCACTAGGTGGTATAATAGGTGGTAAACACTAAACATAACAGGTAGTGAGTGGTCTGATATTCTATGCAGACCGAAAGATGCTCACGGCTGCCTAGCAGGAGGGACCGTCCCAAATAAGGAAATTAGTGTTACCGTAACGTTCTGACCTTGCATATCGTCTTTGGCCAATAGAATTCGTGAATTTTGATAATAAGCGAATGATTCAATATTTTATTAACGTTGGAAGAAAACTTTGTACCTCTTATTAAAGTAGGTAAATTAGCTTGGAATCGTCACATAAATGAACGGTTTGGTTTTTCACTCGAGTCTTAATATTTAAATTATCATTATTGTGCCTTAAATATTAAAATTTATTTATATAAAATTCATTATTATAATTCATTCAAACATAATAAATATAATATTTAATATATATATGAATTAGGGCTGCGGTCCAATCCTTTTTTGTTAAATTACGGCATTATCGTTATTATACATTCAATTGGGGATTGGGGTTTGGGATTTCTACGTACGTACGTACTTATGCTCATAACCAAAACCAATATATATCCCATTTCGGTAATTTAATTTTCATAGAAAGAACGTTTTACTAAAGAACTTTGCTGAGAAGTACAAAACATGTCTATCATACCAAATTATATTGTATATAGAATGAAATAACTACAAACGTTTTGTACAAGACTGCCTTATTTATTATGTCAGATTTAACTAAACTTTTGTTACTATTGGATAGGAATAAAGCTTATGATGATAGAAGAAGGCTCGGGGTCAATGCTCGGTTCTTACAGCGTGTTTGGATCTGTCAATCGTAATAAGCTTTGATTTATAGATCGTATGAGTTTGAGTTTATAATAAATACCACTTTCACTGCACTTTACGTTCTGTCCTTTGCATATAGTTCTTTTATATATTTATTAATAATTTAAAAGCTTTATATGAAAAAAAAAATGAATAACGTAAATTCTTTAGAATTATGCAATTTGATTGGTTAATTAGCACGGGAAATGTTCGTCATAAATGCGCCAAATTTGGGGTATACATAAATGCTTTTTGGCCAATCATAATGCGTTATATACTAATTCTGATTGGATAAAAAAAAATCAAAAAAATTTTTTATTAATATACTATGAGTCAAATGAAGTGACATACCAAATTTTACGTACGTACGTACGTATATGTAAATTTTTATTAAATTTAACTTTACAGGGGTTATAAAGACAAAAAATACATCAACTTTAATGGAAGATTTTTTTTGAACTATTAGCAATTAAGAAAACAACTTTTAGCAAAGGATTTTAAAATTTTAAGAAAGTCCTCACCATTAATATTAAAATTTTTAAGAAAGTTTTGTATATATAGTATTTTTTAAATAAATTAAATTTTAATGATTTTTTTGTTAAAATTTAAATATAAATTTAGTGTGTCAACTTATTTGATTTATAAGTAACAGCAATAGAAACCTTTATATAAGAACATAAAAAAACAAAATATATTAACTTTAATAGAAGATTTTCTTTAAACTACTAGCAATTAAAAAACAAAGCTTTTAGCAAAGGGTTATAAAATGATAAAGAATATACTGTAGTATATAGTGTATCAACTTATTTGATTTATAAGTAATAGCAATAAAAAACTCTTGTATAAGAGAATATTCTGTGACTAATCAAACACTTATAACTTTAAATCTTAAAACATTTTTAAAAATTCTAACCGATAATTTGAAAAATATTTAAAACTTAATACTGTACATGATTTTTGATAACGATAAGAAGTAACTTGAAGCACCATATAAAAAAAAATTTCCCAATAACTTTATACATAGAACTAAACTCTACAAGGTTACTGGTAAATCTTTATAGAAAAAATACTATATTTTCGGCGCAGTATGTCGAGATTGATTTATTGATCATGAAAAAATTGACATATTGACTCAATTTTTCATAATGCCGGCCATTGATCGACATAACATGTGACGCAATACAAAAAAAAAAATAAAAAGCATCTAATTTAAATTAAACAGATCCTTCTCTTCAATTTGGCCAACGGATCAAAGAACGCTTATTCGATATGAAGGTAATGGCATGGTGGCAATATTATCAACCCGTTGAAAGATCTTTATATAACAAACAGACAGTTTGGAGCATTTCAATGGCATACCTGGTGCATTAAATAAACTAGATTTTGATATATACCATCCATTTTCCTATTCGAATTAAAATTTCAAAATAATCAGTAACCTAACGTAATATCTGTTTTTAGTTGAATATCGCCAATCCGGCCACTGGTTGCCAAAAATTGATCGATATTGATGATGAACGAAGATTGTGGGTACCAAAGAAAATCGTATCGTTTACTAGATATTAGATTACTTTTTCAACATTTAATTGTTATTTTTTGACTTACGAATAAATTGATAAGAATATCAATTGGTCATTTATTGAATCATGCAAAGCAGCAAATAAATTTACTTTATAAAGGAATTTAAAATACTCGACAAACATGCTGATTTGGATCATATTTGTTTTTTGGTGCAACTCTTGAATAGACGTGTCTTTTATGACAAAAGAATCAGCGCTGAGGTTCCTGGCGATTCTATCGGAGATGAATTTAAGGGCTACGTGTTCCGAATTTCTGGAGGAAATGACAAACAAGGCTTTCCTATGAAGCAAGGTGTCTTACG
The DNA here is from genome assembly GCA_910592135.1 of Racocetra fulgida. NCBI lineage: Eukaryota > Fungi > Glomeromycota > Glomeromycetes > Diversisporales > Gigasporaceae > Racocetra > Racocetra fulgida. The sequence continues at coordinate 10,945 of CAJVPZ010001761.1, read as the reverse complement.
CAACGATCGCGTACGGCTCTTGTTATCCAAGGGGCATTCATGTTACAGGCCTCGTCGCACTGGTGAACGTAAAAGGAAATCCGTTCGTGGGTGTATCGTAGGGAGTGACCTTTCTGTATTGTCTTTGGTCGTAGTTAAACAGGGCGAACAGGATATTCCGGGACTAACTGATAATGCCGTTCCCAAACGTTTGGGTCCCAAGAGAGCCTCAAAAATTCGCAAGTTTTTTGTACGTTTTTTCATGGGTTTAAGTTTATTTTGGCTTAAAATTATTTATGATTATTATTATTTTTTTTTTTTTCATTTGATATAGAACCTATCTAAGGAAGACGATGTCCGTAAATTTGTCATCCGTCGTGAAGTTCAACCAAAAAAAGAAGGCAAGAAGTCTTATACAAAAGCTCCCAAAATTCAACGCCTTGTAACTCCTCTTACCTTACAGCGAAAACGTCATCGTATCGCTCTTAAGCGTAGAAGAGCTCAGGCAGCCAAAGCAGCAGAAGAAGAATATGCAATCCTGCTTGCCAAACGTGTAAAGGAGCAAAAAGAAAGGAAAGCAGATCTTAAAAAGAAAAGAGCTACAGCTCATAAAGTTGAATAAAATTCTCACTTTACAATATTGAGACATTTTGCAATTTTGTGGCTGGATAATCCAGACTATTTCAAATGTATTGTTATTGGCGATTAATGCAGGCATTTAGTGCTAAATGAAACTCTAAATTTAGCGATCAATGTCGTAACAGACTCAATAAACAATATTTTTACAATAAAATTGGAAAATTATTTTTATTATTTAATATTATTTAAGTGTCTCAAAACGAAAACTTTAGGATTTTCAGTTTCATAATTCATTCAGAAAAAGAAAACATTTTTATTTATTTATTTTTTTTTTGAAACAGCTGTAATAATAGTTCTGCACGAAATCAATTAATTCTCCAAACCTTACCGTTAATTAATACAAGTTCTTTTGAAGATTACTGAAAAGGATACATATACGATAGATTATTTGTCAAAACGTGTGCAAAAAAAAGAATATAGAAAAATACTTAACTGGATGATCGTTTCTAAAATTCGCATTGGGTTAGGATTAAAATGTACTGTTTTTTTTTTTTTTTTTTTGTCGAAATTTGTATTTTTCAAAGGTACGCCATACTTGTAAGGCATATTATATTTCAGTCGCGACTCCACATAAATGTACACAGAACATCCAAGAAATATGATCAATAAAAATCTCAGATGGGCTTTATGAATGTCATACCAGTTAATTTATGTCGTAATGGCAAAAGTTTCGCTTTTTCCGGGGTATAGACCTATATTTGATTGCTTCTTTTGCGGCTTGAAATCATTTGATTTATATTTTACAATTTTTGGGGAATTTCTCTTTTTTTTGTTTTTCTTGTTTTTTATGTTTTTTATGTTTTTTTTTTCTTTTCTCTTTTTTTATTTATTTATTTATTTTGTTTTTTTTGGAAAGGTCGCTGCCTTGGATGTGTTTCCCCGATATTCAAAGTAATGTTGAAAAAGCGATTTAATCGTGATTAGGCCCCGTAAGAAACGTTAAGGAGAAGAGCAAAAGTAATTTTCCATGCTGAATGTAACATTGTTAGAAAATTATTTACTTTTAAAACTAAAATATATGCAATATACTTTATTATTTAAAACACTTGATGAGAAACGGTGGTCGTTTGGATGGTATGCGATGTGGGAAGAGACTCGACTGTACAAGGTGCACAAAACGTTCGAAAGACTTTCGAGTCGTATGGATATCCGCATACTGTTTGAGTAGGGACATGGTCTAACTCGTTTATATGATTGTTGTTTTTTGTCTATGTGGAAACCACCGCGAAAAGAACAACCTTGCGACCGACCGTTCCGACCCGTGACCGATAACTGCTCACTTTTTTTTGAATTTTGAGAATAACCAATAAAGAAACACGTTGATAATATTGATAATATGCAAAGTATCACAAGAAAATAAAGCATAGACAAAAGAAACTTTTCATCAAAGTAATAACTCAAACATACGATCCCGCCCATAAAAAATAATAGAAATATAGAAATAAGGAACAGAAAGAAAGTGGAGGGAAATATATGCTACTCGAATTCGTCTGCAACTCACAAGCTATAAGATAGAGAATATTTAGAAATTTTACATGGCAAAAAAAGCTGTATTAAAGCACTGTATCCTTCGAAATATAGCTGGTGTTGTTGCGGCTTGGTCATTCGCCTTTATTTTTCTTATTCTCGTTTAGGGCTTCTCGACTGAGAACGACGTGCTGCTGGAGACATTGATCGAGAGCGGGATGCCGGATGGCCGTTCGGAGATGGAGACCTGTCTCCTGGAGATCTTTCAGTTCTTTCTCTTGTTTCCTCCCGGGGACGAGAAGATGAGCGAGAGTCACGACGTTTGCTTTCACCCCTCGATTGTGATATAGACCTGGACCTTCTATCTTCAGCCATGCGTTCATCTCCATTGGTTCGATCTCCCCTCTCAGGGCTCCTAGGACTTCTGGATCTCGTACGACTACGGCGTGTGTCAGAACGGGGAGAGCGGCTGCGTCCACGAGAACGAGATCGGGTACGACTCACAGATCTAGTATATGAGCGACGTCTTCTATGGCGCGGAGGAGTAGGAGATCGGCGACTTCTACGGGGAGAGCCTCTATTACTACCTTCGTATCTCCAAGACCTCGAAGGTGCATTTTTGGCCCACTGAATAGTGATGATGATAAATAACATGTATTCAATGTTTAATTTAATCACAAAGATAACTGAGAAATGTACCTGAATATTTAAAGCATGTCCATAAACTCTACGTCCATGCATTTCATAGTAGGCATCTTCAGCATCTCGCTCATCTTCAAACTCAACAAAAGCGTACCTTTTTTTTTTTTTTTTAGAATGTCAAAGGAAAATTTTATTCATTTTTCGATAAATAAATCAAATTCATACGAATTTGCTACTAGCTCTTAAAGTAGAACATGTAGGTATGAAATAAACAAAACAAAAGCAGAAAAAATTGATGTGATATTTACGGTTTCGACGAAAAGCTTCTTGGGGCTGGAATATCGCACCTGATTAGACGTCCATATCTATAATTGATAAACATAGTATACTTAAAAACTTGTAAGACGGAAAAGCTATGACTGAGCTCAACTTTTAAGGTAAGACCACTGTTAATGCTTTTTTTTTTCTTTTTTTTGAGCTTTTACCTTTCGAACTCATATGCTAAGTCTCTAGCTCTAATTTGGTGTCCAAAGCCAGCCACAAACAAGGTTGTTCTGCGATAACTCATTTATTTGCGTTATTCTATAGACAGTATAAACCAAATAGTAACCGGAAAAGGTTCAACCGATCCAAATAAAGGTATTGATTGATCCTAATTGTGTGTTAAGGATGGTTGTGCGTCTTTTTGTAAAGGTTTCTAGTAAAGAACTACAGGAAAAAAAAAAAAATGTTCTTATGGTTATTTCTGCCCCCCTTTTTTATTCTTATTTACGATCTTTATTCGGTCGGACATGTTATGGTCGTACAAGATTAACTTTGGCCGAAATCAAATATCGGCCAAAATTTGTGAATATTCTTACGAAAGGTAACGATAAATATTAACTTTTCAAGTTAATTATCATTTACAAGTAAATATTTTTTATCCTTTCTTGCTTTACGGCTGCACTTTATTGTTTTTATTACAACTTTTCGCTTCGTCATCATGTTAAGGTTTGAAAAGCATGGTGGTACTAAGAAAGCAGTTTCACGGGCAAACTTTTAGTTACGAGCTATTTTTGATTGGCTGGCTAAGTTTTTAGAGTGGTAATTTGAGTATACCGATACTGCATCAGTATAGTTTATTTAGGAAAACACCCACTTAAATGTCAGGTGCCAAAAAATTTAATTATCATGATGGCTTGCTAAAATAGGGGTTTCCCGACTGACAAAATTTACTATACCCTAAAATATGAGTGGTGAATAGCATATTGGCTTGCGTAAAATTTACCAAAAATGGATATCGATTCTGGAATTTTCTTTTAAGCTTACAATTACGCTTTTTACATTTCTATCAAACTAGAGACTCACCCCCGGCTTTCGCCCAGGTGCGACCTGCCTCAGTAGTCCTTGGCCTTCCTCCGGATCCTTAACTCACTAAGGATTTATTTCCCTTTGGTCATCGGCTGGCGACTACCCACCTTGTCAGTACTACCTAATTATATTTATATTCCACAATGTAATTGCGCTTTGGCTGTGCCAGTACTTGTGAACAGTGCAAAGCATTGAATTGCTAATCTTAAAGTAAGATTATTATGTTGTGTATTCTCTATTTTATAAATTCCAAAAATTTTGCTATTACTTAATTTCTTCAATTCATCTTTTCATACTCCATTTCTTTTTTTTCTACTGGTAGTCTGCTCTGGCATTTCAATCTTCTACTTTCTCTCTTTTTTTTGTGTTTCTTCCAGTTTCTAAACTTCACCTTATTCTTCTTACTCTTGATCATATTCTTTATACAGATTTCCTCCAGAAGTATTTGTCTGCAACTTTTTCCTTCTTCTAGTTTCTTCAATATTACTTTTGATTCTTTTGCTTCTAGGTTTTGGTTAACTTGTTTGAATTTTCTTTTTCTCTTTCATCGAAACTTTGTGTTTTCTTTCTTTCTTCTACTCCATAGTCTTATATTTCTTCTAATAAATGCATTTCAAGGTCTTGTATACTTCTCTTTATCTTTTGGTCTTTTTAAAAACCTCTTTACTGTTTTTAAAGTGAAATTTTTCTTTTTTCTTTTCCAGTTCTTGATTGTTTGGAACTGCGTATCTGCTTTCTCTTTCTTATTCCATAAGCTTGCTTTTCTTCTATATGGTTTCTTTTGCAGTTTAAAGTACTTCTTTTGATTTCTGGTTACTTTTCTTATATTTCTTTTTGCTATTCTAAACCTGGTATCTTTCTTTTTTTTTTTCCAATTCTTGACTTCTATTGTTCTTTCTGTTGCTATCTCTTATATAGTATTGTCTTTATTTATGCTAATGTTCGTTAATGATCTAATTTGTCTACTCCATTCTTCTAAGATTTCTTTTTTCTTCTTTTTCCAATCTTTAATATTATCTTGTCTACTTTCTAAATTTACTTGGTATATAAAAACTGCTATCTATTTTAGTATTTTCCTTCATGGGTTTTTGACTTGTATCTTAATGGATTTTTCCTCTTCTATTAAGGTTATTGCCAGAATTCTTGGTTTTGATTCTTCAGTTAGTTTGTCTAAAGTTTCTTTTTCTATTAGGCCTTCAATATCTCTTTCTGTAATTCTTTTCTTTAATATTTCTTTTTTTTTTTTTAGCTTCTTTATATTTTTGTTTTAGCAGCTTTGCTTTTTGTCAAACTTGCACCTTCTTTATTTTCTTTCTAGTTTTATTTTTACTTTTTTTTTCATGTTGCTTTATTTTCATTAATTCTACTAATTCTTTAAAGTGTTGTAGTAATAGTTCTAATATTATTTTATTATACTGCCTTTGTCGACACTTTTTCTGTTTATCTAATCTTTTCATCCATTCTGTTTTTATTCTAGCTTTTGCGTATTTAGCAGCCAATCTTTCTTTATTATGTGTAAACAGCCTTTTTCTTTCTGCTGTGTATAAGTTTCTTATAGTACTGGTTACTTCATTTAGTAGGATGTGTTTTGTAGGATTGATTTCTAAATATACTGCCTCTTGATATACTGTATTATTTCTTTCTTTGAATGCAAGTTCTGTGTATTTAATCCTTTCTGCTCTATGTTGTTTTAATTCTATATATAATACTGCTATTTGTTCCTCTGCTTGTTCTGCTATTATAGGTTTTGTTTTGGCATTTTTTATTGTTTCTTGCTTTACGCAACTAATTTGTTGTTGTGTTTATATATCTCTTTTGTTTTCATCTGTCACATGTTTTTTAATGTGTTTTCTTTGTTTATTCTTCATTATGTGTTGTATATCTTGTGTGATAGTAACTGATCTGCATTACAGAGTTAAGGCCAATCTATCAAACAACTTACAAAGGACAAAATTATTATCAATTTTTCAAGTTTTTCTACTATATATTTGCTGCTTCTGCTTTATTTACTCAAGTCTCTTAAGAGACTGAGTATTAATTTTAGTCTTTTTGCTTTTTTTTTAGAGCTGCAAAACTTGTTTTCTATAGCTATTTGTATATTTCTGTTGTTTTTTATCATTGTTTTGTTTTTGTATTTTTGTATACAGAGGATCAGCAGTGAGAGTTCTAAAACAAAATTTTCTCTACAATTACACTTTTTGTTTTTTTGTTTTTTTTTTTAAAGTGGGATTTTGCTCATGACTTTATTTATTAATAATACTTTACATATATCATCATATTTTTCGTATTATATATATCAAGTATACTAAGCTTAAACCCAGATCCTATTAGTAACCTATGCTCTGACCGAAACCATTACTTGCACAATAGGTGTCCTTATCCGCTACCAGCCGCCGATCCAATTATCTGTGATCCAAATCTACCAGAATGATATGTCATCATCAACCTACTCACCTGATATTTTACCACTCTTTACAAGTCCTATTCGGTATACTCCTTATAACTACATTCTCTGCATCATTCATACCACTTATATCCAAGCTTTCAAATTTGATAATTCTCTTTATAGGAAGGCCTCATAGCCTAATTAGACTACTTCTAATCTTGGTGAACCTCAGCTAGCCTGCTCAGGTGAGTCCTACTAGTAGGCTTTATGCTAACCCAGGTTAAGCCTCTGTTATTAACGCCTAGTTTAGTTAGTATGCTTGTTAATTTTTATTATCATATTGGATAGATATTTTTATATATTGGTGCGAGTTTACTATGTTGCGTTACAAGTTACTTTATAACTCTCAGATAGCAGTTTTTCGTATTACTTCTCTTTCATAGACTGATGTATTAGATACCATTTAGTAACTATGGTATTCCAGTACTCTGATATTTTAGGTTACAAGACACTAGAGGTATAGACCTAGTTTGGCTTGTGGTCTGTAATACTCCCAATTAATCTTGATATCCTTTGGTTTTTCTGGTATGCAAGCTCTATTCATATAATATACTACCAGCCTGATGAATCTAGCTATTTTGAGTTATTATTGTATATCCTGAGTTTTAGCTTACTTACTCTGTTGTCATGAGGTCTTTTTCTAATAGGCCAAGTGGCTTGGGGCCAGAGGTGCTTCTAATTTTAGTTGGACCAATCCTTTTTCACAGATCATCCTCGTGTTCTCTACTTTTCTCACTACTCCAGTTATGTTACCATTATATCACACTTCCAAGCAAGTATCCCACAAGTTAGATGCAGGAATGTTGGTGCTGCCTTGGTCACCCCTAATCAAGAACTGATATGTGCAACCTTCGTATAACAGAACCTTTTATAACTCGGTGTCATGCGTAGTGCCACCGCTTCACAATTGGATCTCCTTCTGGGAATTCTCTTTTCTAGTTTCGTACTTGCACTTGGACTTAACCACAGGGCTCCACATTTGATTATAGCCTCCTTCTGGGTTACAGAAGCAAAAAATCCTAAGATTTTGCCTCCAGCCCGACTTGAACTGTTGACCTAGTCTGTGGGAATTATGCTTTTTGGTTGAAGTTTAGCTTTATTTTTATTTAATATTTTTGCAATATTGTAAAGTTATATTGTAAATTTAGTAGATCATGATATAATCACCAGATTGAAAAAACAAATTTCGATATACTGTATAATTATAAAAAGTTGTAACTATATAAAGATCAAATTTTATTTTATTTTTTTTAAAAATTTTAAAGATGAAAGGTCAAAATTTATAGGTTAGAAGTTAGAAAAAAAGCTAAAAATGATTATTTTTTTAAGAGATTTTTTTATATAAATTAATTTAGAATAAAATTAGAATAATAATTATTATTTTTTTTTGGTGTTAAGATAATTTTTTAATCATATTTCTTTTATTTGATTATAGTTTAACTTTTACAAATCATATTTTATATATATTTGAAAAAACAATTATATAGATAAAAAGATAACAAACTAGATATAAATCAGGTATCTGATTTTAAACTGATTATTAATTGATTACTACTTAATTACTGTCTGATTTATATTGATTGTTGTATTAACAATTTGGTATAACAATAAATATAAATCAAATAATAATCAGTTAGTAATTAATTAGTAATTAGTTAGTAATCAGTTTAAAATTAAATACTTGATTTATATTTAATTTGTTATCTTTTTACCTATACTAGCCATATATCCAACTTTTGATTATTTATTTAAGTAGTTTGCATATAGATACTACATTATAGTTTTTACATTAGACATTATATCTATTTAAACTCTTGCATCTATATATTATCCTTCTAATTAAAAAGAGTATTGGTACTTTTTTATTTAAAGTAGATTCATATCTTATAGAGAGTTTTTTTTTGAGATAAACCTGCTAGAGTCTTTTATACTCACAATCCAGCTAATCTAAACTTTAGTAACTTATGCTAAGTCCAATAAAAAGTACTTGTAGTTTTTTATTTTTGCTATCATTATTAACTTCTGCCTTTATAAAGTTTATCCAAACCTCAGTATACACTTTATAAACTATTAACTGTATTTTTAGTATATCTAATAGTATCTCAAACTTCTAATTCAGATAGCTTAAAAGAGATTAGTGAATATTATTTGATATTCTGATTGAATTTTTTTTCTCTAGTTATCTATTAGTCTAGTTGTTATAGTATTTTGCTAAATATTCAGTTCTTATTTAGTTTTTTTTTTGAATCTTAAAGTGAAGCCATGTCTCTAACTTTATTAAAACTCAATTGAATCTCTTTACAAGCAACAGTTCTTATTTAGTTTATTATTAATATAGTATTTAATTTTAATAATAATCTTTTATATAGTATTATTAAAAATTTATACTACCTTTCTATTTGAAACTTGCTAAGCAGGCTTTGTATGTTCTAAATTCTTGGATTTATTCAACTGCTTCATTTAAATTTTATATATAGTTATACTTCTCTAAATGCATAGCATTGAAACTATAGTTAAAAATTGAGAAAATATGCATTTAAAAAGGTTATATATTTAGAGAGATAAAAATTTATAAATATTATATTAGTTGAATTCAAGAAAATATATACATTTATTAAAGAAGTTTTTTATATATATGCATTTAGAAAGGTTGTATTTAGAGAGGTTTGACTATTATATTATTATTTTACAGTTACTCAATACAAACTAATATATCTAGAGTGTAGCAACTTAGTGAAGTGATGAAGTTGTTGCATCTCCAAGTAGCAGAATCAGAGTTCGAATCTTACCAATGACAAAAAATTTGAATTCTAGAATATGTTATAGCAGACTGTGAGTATAATCAGATAGATTGATATCTGTAATCTGATCATATTAGCCTGTATTAGAAGGCTGTAGAATGTAATGTACCACATGAGTTATATGAAACCCAAGTGAAACAGCTGTATAAATTCAGAGTTGGTATATATGAAAGCCTACTTGGCAAGATTTGAATAGAAAGATAACACAAATCTTCAACAGTATTATGTAAAGGATTATCAATCAGAAAACCAAAAAAACTAAACAGAACCAAAGTATTTGGTAAGGTACTCTACCAACCTGGCTATCAGAGAGTAACCAAAGGAAAAGATTTCAACTGTGGAGACCAAGAGCCTTCCGGACTATCTGAATTGGAAGTTTAAGATAATAGATGTATAGAAGATAATCTGTATAGTGGGTACTGAAGTTTGAGCAAACTTTATAAGGATGGTAGTAGGTAACTGTTGCAACCTCAGCTTGCAAGTACTTGTCCTTAAACTCAGCGTAAGTTACTGAAGAAGACTAAATATACAGTAATAGTGAGTACTGAACTACTCTAGTAGATGATGTACTCAAAGATGAATTAGTTATACTGGTAGTCTTATAGATAGTACATGATAATCTTAGAACTTGAACTAACTTATATATCATATGTTCAGGGTGAGGTTAGATGGATTAACATAGAAAACTCAGATTAGAGGGTTTAATTAGATAATTTAAATAATAGTGAGTTATAGGTATGGCATCTAGTGTAGAACCTAGTAATAGGTAGATACTTAATTAGATACTCAAAAGACACAAGTATGGTTAGAATATATCTTCATTAGAATGTACTTGTCTGGGGCCCTCTTGAAAAGGGCACTATATGATTCTATAATCTAATAAAAGTGAGAAGCCAAAGAGGCTAACCTTGACTACAAAAAAAACAAACAAACTAATATAACTAAAATTACAAATACTGTGTCATCTATTAGTTATATATAATTAGCTATAACATATTCTGTAAATTTGAATTTCATTATCAGTAGAATTTGAACTCTTATTTTACTGCTTAGAGAACATCCATAAATAACTTTATACAAGAGGAAGGTTTCACAAAAATAACATTTTTGATATATTTTTTGCTAAGATAAAGGGGGTCAAAGGAAAATAATCTAATTTTTTTATAAAAATATTAATATCTTATGACCCAGTAGTCCATATTAGATGAATTTGGTACCATTGGATTCGTCTTGCTAAAAGAAATCCAATAATATCAAAATTATTCAATTTGGATTACTAGATCAAAAGATATTAGCAAAAGCCTATTAGCCATATTATTTTATATGAAATTATTTTTTTTGAATATTAATGGTGAGACCATGTCTCTGTCTTTATTGAAATTTAATTAAAATTTTTTATACAGAAAAGAATTACACCTTAAACTTCATATCATACGATAGCAAGAAAAGAGAATCAAACTAGTTTATCTGCGGCCTAAACCAATTTTATATGAAATTATTATATAATTAATAGTTTTTACTTATTATTATTATTATTATTATTATTTTTTTTAAAGAGTGAGACCTGGTCTCAGTTTTTTATTGATAACATTTTGTATTATTACAATTTAATATCAAGATA
>CAJVPZ010001760.1:0-13761 GCA_910592135.1 Racocetra fulgida | reverse complement strand
AATTATTATATAAAGGATCAATATCGGGATACTAAAAGATACCCTTTATTTATCTTATATTTATCTTATATATTGTATCGATATTTATCCTTTATGTTATCATACATCTACCAAAAAACTGTAGCAAACCAGGTTGAGAGTAGATACATAAAGGATAGATATCAGGATAATAAAGAGATCCTATTATGTATCCTTTATATATTTATTGAACCTGTGTAAGTACAAGAGTCTTGACAAGAAAATTAAAACTAAAATATAACTCATACCAGAGGCTAAAAATTATATACAGGTGAATAGAGGATGCCTGTATATCTCTTTTCACTTTGCTTTACTCTTTCAATTAAATTCATATCTTCATCCGAAAGTATAAGAATTTTGAAATCTTTATGTGCTCTATCCAATGATTATATATTTATATATTCTTAACAATATAACACATAAGGTATTCTTCTGTATACTTATCTAGTTACTAAATTTGCCAACACTATCTATTTTACACATATTGTTTATCATCATACAGAGTTTCTTGATATAGAAGTAATAAATATTGCCAATCTTTTGGAGGAGGTATGCTGAATTCTTCACTTTTTGTTAAAAGTTATAGCCAAAAGTATTGAAAGGAAAAAATATTGTATTTGTGAAAGCTCAAGACAATGAAAATGTTTTTAGTTGTTCTTCATAGAACTAAAAAGCTTTAGACACTTAAGTTGGGAGTTTTTCACCACTACTGTTACCAAAATAACCCTTTTGGTTTGGATGCCGAATATACGAGGGAGTCCACTAAGAAGAAAAGCTTAACCCAGAGCACAAACCAACTATATACACCCACTTCTTGATGTTTTATATATAAGTCTTCGTCGAAACAGTACCAATAAGGAACCTCAGGTATCTTTAGACTTTTTAAAGCATTGAATCTTCAAACTGTTTTGGTGCAGTCTTGGTTCAAGTGATTGTTAGAAAGAGTTATATATTTATTTAGAATAAATATTAAAGATTTATTAAAATATATACAGTATATAATTTATATACTATATTATATATTTTATTATCTTTGATTATATACTATATTATATATATATATATATGATTTCTTGTCTAACTATGTATCTATAATAAAAATCACATAATTTCTGTAGAGCTGAGATCCTTTAAATATTCATCACAGTTATTTAGAAAAAATTCGCAGATTTTAGACATTCGCATATAGTAATGAACGAATATATACACTTTATATAAATATTCAAGAAATTCGCAAATATTTATAGAGAAGTTGCAGATATCAAGAAATTCGCAGATATTCATAGAGAATATGCAAATATTCAGAGAATTTGTAGATATTCAGAAAATCTTACATGATTATATTTTTCATATTTATCAAATATTTATACAAAATATTTATACAGATATTTATATAAATATTCGCACAAAAATATTTGCACAGAATATTCATGTAGATATTTGTACAGATATTTATATAGATTATTTGTACAGAATATCCTTAAATAAGTCTCGATTGTTCACAGATTTTGTATAACAGAATATTCACATTCTAATTGAATATTCATTTTATCTGTAAATATTTATGAGTCTTAGCTCTAGATTTCTGGCACTCTTCTAACTATAAATAAATTTTAATTTACTAGTTCATTTTTAATAAAACAATTACCAAAATGTTTATCTTAGATGAGATGATTCTAATGGACCTAAAATCATCAAAAATTCAATTATAAGATTCTAAGGTCAATAGAGATTTGTGTTACTTCAGGTGTTTTAAGATTAGTTAAACTAATCTTAAAACATCAAAGTGTAACAAATCATTAACAATATCAGAATTCTGTAATTAGATTTTGTTGATTTTGGATCTATTAGAATCATTTAATCAAGATGAACATTTTGGTAATTGTTTTATTAAAAATGGATTAGTGAATCAAAAGTTATTTACAATTAAATATTAGTAAAAATTCACTAATATGATATGATTTTTCTTTGGTTGATCAATTAATAAATTCAAAAAAAAAATAAAAAAAATATGTGTTGAATTGTTATAAGTAGACTGTAATCTTCTTAATATAGTACAAGTAACAAATATACAACTATAAAAATCTGTTATAATATTGTAATAGTATGGAAATAGAATATTACTTCATGGGTTTGGACCCTATAGCTTAGCGGTTAAGCTGCCAAACCTCCAAAGACTAGATCAACGGTTCGAGTTGGGCTGGAGGCAAAATCTTAGGATTTTTAGCTTCTGTAACCCAATAGAGAGCCATAATCGAATGCGGAGCTCTGTGGTTAAGTCCAAGTGCAAGTACAAAACCAGAAAAGGAAATTCCTGAAAGGAGATCCAATCATGGAGTGGTGGCACTACATATAACATGTCTTAGAAGGTTCTGTTACACAAAGGTTGTGCATGTTAGTCCTCGATTAGGGGTGACCGGGCAGCACCAACATTCCCAGTGGTTGGAGTACTTGATTGAAAGAGTGATACGATAGTAACAAAACTGGAGTAGTGAGAAAAGTGATGAACACGAGGATGACTTGTGGTAAAAGATTGGTCCATCTGGAGTTCGGAAGCACCTCTGGCTCCAAGTCACTTGGCCTATTAAGGAAGAAACCTGTGAAAACAGAGCGAGAAGGCTAAAACTCAGGGTATATAATAAAAACTCGAAATGGTTAGATTCACCGGACTGGTAGTACAATTGTACAAATCAGGCTTGTATACCAGAAATTAATAAGAAATACCAAATACTGAAATTGGAAGTATTACAGACCACAAGCCGCAACTAGGTCTAGACCCCTAGAGCCTTGTAATCTAAAAATGTCAGAGCATCAGAACACCATAGCTCAAACTATGGAAGAGAAGTAATACGAAACCCGCAATTTGAAAGTTATAGAGTAACCTATAACGCAATATGGCAAGCCTGCACCAACACACAGGAGTACCTACCTATAAGGTAACAGGAATCAGCAGCATACTAACTAAACTAGGCATTAATGACGAGACTTAACCTGGGCCAGCATGAGTTCCTCTTCGTAATACTATCTGGGCAGACTAGCTGAAGATAACCAAGATTAGAAGTAGCTCTTGAGGCTACGAAGCCATATTCCAGAAGGGACTACCAAATTTGGGAGCTTAGATATAAGTAGTATGAGAGATGCGGTAGTATTCTAGCCATGGTGAAAAAATTCTAGGTTACGTAAAGATGATTATCCAAATTATCCAATTAGATTCATAATGATGATCATCTAATTATAAGTATTACAAGATGATCAATTGCAATAAAGTTTTACATTATCAATATAACTTTTTCGATATAACAAGCTAATCATTTTATTTTTTTTCTTGATCAAAAAATTACAAGATTTTATATATTGCACTTAATTTTTTTTAATTATAAAAATTGGTCATCTTTTGTAAACAAAGTATGCTTTCAAAGCATTAAACTTAGTGAGTTATTTATTAAAGATAAAAAAAATCATTTATATAATTAGTGTATAATTACTAAACTACAACTATTTAATAAATTAAACATGTATCGTCTTTTTAGATACAAACTCAATATTATATAAACTGTGGTCTTTTCATCTAACTAATAAGGAAAGTGATATCTGAATTTTTATTATTATTGTAAAACTTACCTGTTTAATTATATTACAAACCTTTAATTAACGTAGACAATTAGCAAGTTTTCCTTTGGCTTTTCAGGTAGCTTGCTGTTTATAGGCTTGTAATACTGTTTCATATTCTTCAATCTCTTTCAATAATGGTGCCATTAATGCATCAAAATTATTCATGAAGTTATCATTATCTATCTCTTGCTTATACAATTCTAATGCTGAGTTGAATTTTTTTTTGTAGTAAGCATACTTTTCTCTTCTTTCTTCCATTATATTATGATTTGTTATTAACTCATCTTGCAAATCACTTGAGCTAGAACTTACTTCAATGGGATTGTAGGTAGTGATGCAAATAGCTTGAGCTAAGCGTAAGCCAAATGGCTAAGCTAAGCCGATTATCGGCTCGGCTACAGGTCTACTAATAAACTATCGGCTTCAAAAATGGCTCGGCTCCAAACTATCAGCTCTAAAAATGGCTTGGCTCCAAACTTTGGAGCTAAGCAAGCCGATAAATTTATATCACATGACATTAGCCAATGAAAACTTGCTTAAATAAAATTATTAATTTAATTGCTTGCTCTATAAAGTATTTTTAAAAACTGCATACATAGCATTTCATTAAACAAAGCAAGCGGAACCTTCAATTGAATACAACTTCTTAGGAAATTTTTATTGTTTATATGTATTAAAAGTTGAGAACAGTTGATTAAAAATAGACGATCATGAAGCTTTGTATATACCAATATATAGTTTAATTTTTATGTTGAAGTTTATTTTATTAATGTTTATTTTTTGCTTTATAGAGGTTAATGCGTTAGGCAGATATGTTTGGATTAGTTAAAAATGAGTGATGAATTGTTTAATATAAATATGGATAAAGAATAATTGTTCAGCACAAAATTATTTGTTAGTATACAATCACAGTTAGATTTTTTGATTTTGTCAGTAATTGTACACTTTAATTAGAATAAAAAAACAATATAGATCAATAAAAATTATTTGATTAATTCCAATTTATTTAGAAATAATGTAATTTCATCTATTGTGTTTAACCAATTTAAGTAATTTTGAACCTTATGTTCTTTTGTATCTAAGGTTGTTTAACGAGATTGCAAAAAATCTATCAACAGTTCTAACCGTTAACATGTTTTTTGGCATATTATCAATTGGTATTGAGTTCATTCTTTATATTTTAGTTACCACCTAGATGAATTCCTGCTCTATTGGCTTGGTTTTCTCACAAATTGCTAAAGCCTTAATAGCCTAGTTTAATCGCTGTAGTTTTTCATAAATCATGCTATTTGTTGAATTTAATTTGAAAGTAAGGATAGATAAGCTGGTGATTAAGACAGCTTAGTTATGGATTTGGAACTGAAGAATAGATAAGCTGACGATCAAGGCAGCTTAGCCATGGATTTGGAGCCGAAGAATAAATAAGCTGATAATCAAGGCAGCTTAGCTATGGATTTGAAGCTGAGCCATCTTAAGCAATAAATCGGTATGGTATAGATAATCAGATTCATATAATATAGACCATATTTTAAAATCCATAATACACTAACGCTAATTATATCGCACTAGATTAGTACTATACGAATCTGATTACCTATACCATACTGATTTGTGAAATGCCTGGTATAACTGGCTTGAAAGTTATATAAAGCCGCTTAATTATTTGTTGATCCATTTCTCTGTAGTTTGGCAATGCAATTCATGTGAAAATAAAATAAAAAATTAGAATTCTTACATAAAATAAAAATACAAAAAAAAGTAAAATCTACAAGCATAGCCTTGAAATCAAATTCTTTTTAAACACAGATTCTTGATCAGCGATTAGTAAATACAGTATAAAAGAGCTTGAAATATACTTATCTAATTTCATAATTGACTTAAAATTAATATTTAGTCTTTACAAATAAATTTTGCAATGAATACTGACAATACCTTCGAAAATAATATCTATGATAATTCCTCTTCTGCATCTCAAGATGTTTTTCAAGACATTAATAATGACAATATAACTGAAACTGTTACTATTACAAGCAATAGTATGAATATAGTTTCTAATATTTCTGATAATCTCACCTCTGATAGCTCTGTTTATGATAATCCTATTCATTTGAATAAAAAAAAATCTAAGTCTAAATCCTCTGTTACGCTATTTTTTTCACAAAAAACCATCGATAATAAGATGGTGATTTGTAGTATTTGTAAAAGTCAATTCAGCATAAATACAGCTACTGGTAACTTATGTAAACACTTTGATTCTCAGCATCCAGGATGGCTTATAAATAAGCAACTATCGTCTCAACAACTTCTTCCATTTATACCTGAAATTACAATTTCAAAACAAATTTTAACACCAGCCCAAAAAGATAAATTTAACACATTAATTGCTGAGTGGATTGTATCCGATACATTACCCTTTTCTATTGTCTCAAGTAAATCCTTTGCTACTATGCTTCAATACCTTAATTTTAATATTAACTTACCTTCACGTGAAACCATAAAGTCTAATATTCATAATGCATTTGTTGTAATGCAGAAAGACATTCAGATGCTCTTTAAACAAGTATCTAGTAAAATCTCTATTACATTAAATATTTGGACATCTTGTGCTAATATGCCGTTTCTTTGTATTACAGCACATTGGATAGATAATGACTGGAAGCTTAAAAAAATCTTACTTGATATCCGAATGCTTCTTCATCCACATACTGGTGAAGAAATTAATGAACAACTGCATGCCGTTTTCACCACTTTTGATATTGCTACCAAGATACTTTATACTACTACTGATGGCAGTTCTAACGTGATTTGAGCAATGCGATTATTAAAAAAAAATTTTATTTTAAAAAATCATTATTTTCATTTTCAATCTCGTCGCTGTCTAGCCTACATATTAAATATTATTGTTACAACTGGTTTAACTCTCATTAAATCATCAATTGAAAATGTGCAGAACTTTGTCAAAGCCATTTCCTCATCCTCATCTATAACTCAAGATTTTAAAGAACTAGGGCAATCATTTGGTGAAAGCGAAGCAATCCATAAAATTCTACAAGACGTTTCTACTAGATAGAATAGTACATATTTGATGCTTTCGGCCTATGCATCTATGCCCACGACGATTGCTGCTGTTATTAGACACAATAAAAATTTTAACAAATATAAACTTACACCTCAAGAAGAGGCAAATCTTCAAGCTGCAACACAATTTCTTCAGCTGTTTTATGAAACTACCAACGTTCTGTCTGGTAGTACATATACAACTTTAGGCATTTCAATCTTGCTAATTGATGATATAATTGATACTATTTCATCATGTATCCAGAATCCAACAACTCCAGAATTTTTTAAAGCGGCCACAGCTCAAATGTCCGGAAAAGTTGAAAAATATACTAATGAAATTTTTGATAAAACGGCATTTATAGCTACTGTTCTTGACCCTCGAATTAAATTAGAGTTGGTACCTGCTGACATGAAAACTGAGACCAATCGTGCTCTTTTTGATAATAGTTTTAGAACTGAATACTTTGAACCTATTTTAACTAATTCTTCCTCAAATTTAAACCCATCATTAAATTTAACATATACAGAAAAAATTGCTCAAAAAAAACGAAAAACCAATACTCTTACCAATAATATAAATGAGTTTACCCAATATTTAAACGAGGCCATTTTGCCTATGAATGCTGATCCTTTGAACTGGTGGAAACTCAATTCTGCTCATTTTCCTCACCTGTCTCGGATGGCTAAAGATTATTTAGCTATTCAATCCACCTCTGTATCCTCTGAACAAGTATTCTCTAAAGCAGGTAATATAGTTCGAGCTAAACGTACACGCCTATCTGAGAAGAGTATACAAGCACTTATGTGCATTAATTCTTGGTTAGAACATGGTATTAAGTTTCATAAGGAATAATTATAAACACTTCAATATAAATTTGTTAAAAAGATTGCAGCACCAATTATTTGACTAATCTGTCTTGTTAAAAAATTGTGCCGGTTGTACTCTTTATTAAATTTTTGTAATAAATACAGTATATGATTTTTTTTTTTAGTTTAAAAATATCATAAACATCAAATAAATTAACGTATTTCTAAATTTTAAAGTTTGGTTAATTATTAAGCTTGTTACAAGTTTGCACTAAAAAATTAAAAGTTAAGGTCATACAACTTAATAAATCGATTCTCATAACATAAAATTTTAAAAGCGACTAGCAACCCACTTTTAATTTTATCTTCAAAAAAATTAAAAATTTTTTTTTAAAGATTGTAAAATTTGACCTTGCCGGTTATGAGAACTGATCTATTAAGTTTGTATAACATAAATTACTTACTTTCGGTACAAACTTATTCTACAGTAAGATCACTCCGATTTAGAGTATACTTGATATTTGCTAAAAATTGAGTCTAACTGAACTCTTAAAGTTTAAGCTAGTATTGTTTAATTCTCAATTCTTAATAAGACATTTTACATTATTGTAATAACCCTAATCTATTCGGTTATATATAAAATATCTCGTTCTTGTAATTTGAATCTGGCGTTGGATACTGGTAACAATTTAAAGTAGTTTGTATAATACACTGCCTTATTTTTAGGGGTCAGCTAAAGCGGAGTTGATTCAATATATGATTTACATGCTGTATAAATTACATTCTTAATTTCTATATAATCCACTAACCATAACTGCGTCAAAAAGGTAACCCTAAACTTCACTCCGCTTTAGCCAACCACTATTTTTAGAATCATAGCTCCTTTAGGTTGATCGGCTTATAAATGGCTCGGCTCAGGTTGCAGAGCCGAAAGTCGGCTCAGCTTAAAGTTGATTGGCTTACAAACAGCTCGGCTCTAATTTGTGGAGCTGATAGATTGGCTCAGCTTTATTAATGTTAGCCGTGAGCCAAGCTGAGCCAGCCGTTTGCATCACTAATTGTAGGCTTCATTTATTGTGCTAAGTCTAGTCCAAGGATTGTTGATTAGATTAATAACTGATATCTTATTATTACCAAAAATAAGCAGTGGATAATCGTATTGTCGCGACGTTTCCAAAAAGGTTGGTAAAAAATATTTACCATTTTTTTTATCTATAAAATGTTTACAGAGATGATAATAACTGTTTAAATATGCCAGACAAGAGCATACCTAATTATTTATATCAATATGATATTTTTCTTCGATATTAGATTAGATATCTGCTATTGCTGCTTTACGCTATTTCGCTTTGAACTCATATCATCATGCCAAAAAAGTTCGATTTCCATTATATTGAATTAGCTTAATTTCAAAATTGGGAATAAGTTGCTCAGTTATTATTTGAGTAAGTTTGTCTATGCGTGGCCGATTATAGTTGTATTTGTAATTATATTTAAGAACTCTCCAATGACTTTTTGTAATTATCGTAGTACACGCAAATGGCATAGCCAGTGAATATGAAGATAAGGTAAACAATTTCCAGTCCTTTTCATTATACCAGTTTGTCCATAAATAACTCCATAATCTAACAAGGTTATACAAATAACAAAACTGATATAATTCTTGAATACAGAAATGATAGATCTCTGCCGAAGTCTTGTAAGAATTTTTTCCAATAAGGATAAGAGGATGCATCCACAAATGTTTTTTTACTATATTTAAAATTTCTTTAATGTATTCATCTGGGCAGAAGGGTCCAGTACCACCTTGAATCTATGACAGATTGATAAACTCGAATTTACAATATGCTTCTAGTGCCTTAGCTCCAGAGTATGTACTTGCTTTAGATATTTTTTCTTTTAATTTTCGATCAATTGTATGTAGGATATGCTAGCGACAAATTTGAATACTGGCTATCCATGGCCAAGCCTCACTAACAGAAAAAATTTCTCCTGTGTCCTTATCTACCAATACAAATACTGGCTGCAACCCCTCTTGGCGAAGACTAGTGAAAAATATACGCAGCACTTCAATGCAGCTTTTTGCAAAATTTGCAAGATTATTTCTAGCTTCTTCAGTACCATCTGAAGTTGACAGATACATGTATGCTATTGGCATACCATACTTGTCGCAGTTCAGATTCACGACAAATAGCTCAAACCTTCTTTATTTGTTTTAAAGGTTGAGTCTATAATGATTTCTGTTGTATTTTTTATGTTAATATGCCTAAACAGTGGTGTCAAAAATCCTAAAACCTGTACAAAATTATTTTTAATATAGGTAAGAACTTTAAACCCTTTTTCTACAAATTTGGGTTGTTCAAGATATAACTTTGCGGATAAAAGTAGATTATCTTGATTAATTGTATAAGTATTTTTACTACAAGCATATATCCAGTAATATACTTGTTCAATTATATAGATTTCTGGATTAATAAGTTTACTTATACAGAGCTCACGATATACTTCTGTATATCTTATATTAAACGAAACGTTCCTTTGAATCCATTCTCTTGCTTCGATTGGAAACTCTATCTGTCGGTAGGTTGGTTTTGTATGTGCAACATCATGATGCTCTTGAACTAACACATAATGCTCTTCTGGAATAATAGTGAGCCTTATATTTTCTGAACAGGCATACCTCTCTATAGGTGCACAGGCTTCACTTATTCTTTTAGATAATTGGAGCTTTGGTTTTTTCTATCCTCGATCCTCTCGCATTGTACAGCCAAGGTATATAGTTGCAGAATCAGAGAATTTTTTTTTCCAGCTATTCAGATATGTTTTACATACTTCCCAATAATAGCCAGAACCTGACTCAAGTGGCATGATAAATGCATGGGCAAGTTGATGAAATTTATTCTCAATTGTTTTTAAATCATTATTATTTAACTCATGTTTAGTTAAAGAAACAGCATCAAGAATATCTTGATCTATTTCAATCTCGTATACAAATTTTATAGCATCATTTTGTGCTTCTGCTTCTTTGAATATTTTTGCCATGACTTCATGCATTTCATCCAGGTCATACCGTAGTACTTTTAGATCATTGTCATTCTGATCATCATGCTCATCCTCTTTATTTTTATATTGAAGTTTATCAATAGAACCTTCAGAGCCAGAGTCTAGATTTTTCGATTTTTTATTCACATTGAAATCAGTTTGAGTTCTTTCCAAATTTTCAGAGGCTGATATTTTTTTTTCTTTTTTTTTTTTTCTTGAA
Organism: Racocetra fulgida; assembly: GCA_910592135.1. NCBI lineage: Eukaryota > Fungi > Glomeromycota > Glomeromycetes > Diversisporales > Gigasporaceae > Racocetra > Racocetra fulgida. Next base: position 3,002 of record CAJVPZ010001760.1, on the reverse strand, counting down.
TCGCATTTGTTGCATATATTATAGTCATGATGAGTACCACTACTAGAAAGATGCCAAAAATCACTCAAAATTTTCATGGTATAGCAGCTGTTGCACATCTTTTTAGAGCTTTGAGCTGGATTTTCTATAGAAAAAAAAATAGATTTATTCATTAACAAACAAATCAATACTAATTAATTATATTATAGTTGATTTGTACCTTGAATTGTATTATGATTACTTATTTTTTCGCATTTAATTTGAGCTTTAGAAGGTCTGATCTATTTGAATATGAAGTTTATAATTGGAACTTTTTAAATATAACTTTATCACTAGTATTTTGAAGCGAAGACGATTTTTAAGACAATCTTAGCAATATCTAAAGTGGCTTTATATATTTAATAAAAAAAAAATTTTTGTTTTTATTTTATTGAGCTAACAGGCAAGAAATTGGTTTTATTTATACAAAAAATTTGCATTATAATTATACAGTAAAGCAAAAGACTAAGCTAATAATTATCTTTTTTTTTATTTAATTGAGCTTTGAAACTTCATATGAAATCAATAATGCATTCATTTAATTATTCTATAGTTAAACAAACAAAAATTGCTAAACTAACTACCACATCCACTTCATTTATTTTAAATATTATTATCTCGTCAGGCGTTTGTTAACTATTCCACATTAAATAAACAAAATTGCTAAGCTACCTTTTCACTTTATTATTTTGAGTATAAGCATATTAATCATAAAGTATTTATTTAACTATTCCACATTCAAATGAACAAAATTGCTAAACTAACTACTTTTTCACTTCATTATTTCAAGTATAAGCATATTAATCATAAGGCATTTATTTATTATTTCACATTCAAATGAAAAACACTAAACTAACTACTTTTTTCATTCCACTTATTTCAAGCATAGTCGTCTTGTAAGACATTCACTTAATTACTTCGCATTTAAGTGAAAAAAAATCCTAAACTAGCATTAATTTATTTTGAATATGAATATATTGATCATGAAGCAATAATTTAATTATTTCAAATGAATAAAAATATTAAACTAATAACTTCTTTTTATGAAAGGATGCCAATTTTGCATATTTTTTACACGCCTATCACAGATTTTTCTATTATTGGCACAGCTCCCTTTATTAGTTGTATGACAATTGGAATAGAACCTTTTAATCAAGAATTCAATTACGGATTATTATATCTTAAGCATTTAATTAATTCTATTGAAGGTATAGAAAATATTGTTTGACGATATAATCAAGACTAATCAATTTTTAGATACGTATATATTTAATTAATTTTATGCATTCTATTTATAATTTAAATGAATTTTATGCGTTCTATTAATAATTTAATAAATTTATTTTTAAGAATTAATTAAAAATTCAATTCATTAATTACGATCGTTCACTTTTCTATTTTTAGTTAATCTATAATGTGTAGTGCATTTGTATAACAGCTTAAATTGCAGAGCTAAGTATATCAAATTGCAAGTGCATATTATCAAGGTCGAATATGGATAGAGCTTTGACTGTGAACAAACTTTTTTAAATATCTCTTTATGAATTAAAATAAGTCTGCACAATTTTTTTTAACCGGTTTTATTTATTAATTTAGAGAATATAGTCAAACCTCTCTAAATGTGATCTCGCATATGAATTTACTTATAGTGAGCAAAATGTACAGAACACTAATAATCTAGTACCAAAATATATGTAATTTTAAAGTAATTTCATAGCAATCTATAGCTGTTTTTTCAATAAAAATCACAAATTAGGCAAAGAGTAATAATGCGTAAGCAAATTCTATAACAATTAATTGGGCTGGAGTAGGAAGCAAAGTAAAAACTTTTTATAGTTGTTTTAGATCATTTTGAATCTATTCATCAAATGGGTTTTTTATTAAATATACAAATCATTTGATAATATCTCTAAAGATTTTTATGCTTTAAAAATTTTGATTTCCGCCCTTATAATTATAATAAATTTTGGGTTATTCAGCGTAAATCTAGCTAGCAAACTGATAATTGAAATATTACTTTTGCAAAAGTGAACTGATCAAAAATTTAAAGTACAGATTTATGAATTATTAAATTTTTGTATGTAGATTACAATAATATGCGATTTTTTTTAAATTTAGCGTCTAGGATATAAGATTTTAACTCTATAAAAAGCTTTTGCCTTATACACACTCGACAACCATCAAGTTAAATGTGAAGAATTTTATTTAGTTCATATAAAAAAAAGTTTATCTAATTTGGCTTAATGGTTATCAAGATACCTTTGCTTAAAGTTTTAAAAAATTTAAAACTTCTATTAAAATAGCTACGCCAAAATTTTTCTTGCAAAGATATCTCAATAACTACCAAGCCGAATACAATGAACTTGTCTTTTTTTGAATTCTAGAAATCTATAGAATCAAGTAAAAAAAAAAAATTACTAAAATTGGCTAGATAATTATTGAGATACTTCGCTTAAAGTTTTAAAATGTTTTAAAAATTGTTAAAATTTTTCTCAAACTTTGAATGAAGGTTTTTTGATAATTATCAGCCCAAATTTGATAAAAATTTTTTTATTTAAATTCTACAAATTTGTAGAATTCAAATAAAAGAAGTTCATTGTATTTGGCTTTATAGCTGTCGAGATATATTCACTCAAAGTTTGAAAAAAATTTAATTTATTGGAAGGTATATTAAAAACTTTTACAATTTTGATTAGATAATTTGGATGATCATCCTCATGTAACTCTAAATTTTTTCGCTATAGCTAGAGTACTAGAGATGCGGGGAATGACGTCATAGGGAAGTGTACCAAAATAGGATTTGTGAAGGGTAATAAAATACCAGGTGAGTGCGTTGATGATGATGGTCACTCTGGTAGGTTTGGATTGCAGATAATTGGACTGGTGGTCGGTAGTGGATAGGGACACCTATTGCACAAGTAATGGTCTCAGCCAGAGCGTAGATTACCAATAAGATCTGGGTCTGAGCTTGGTGTACTTGATAT
>CAJVPZ010001759.1:0-13762 GCA_910592135.1 Racocetra fulgida | reverse complement strand
AAAAAAATATCGACAACTTTTCACAACTTCTTTTATTTCTTTGCTACTTCTGTTTCTTTTACTCAAGTCTCTTAAGAAACTAAGTATTTTTTGTAGTCCTCTTCTTCTTTTTTTAGAGCTCTAAGATTCATTTCCTAGTAGCTTTTTGTATCTTTTGTAGTTTTTATTAATTTTGTATTTCAAAAAATTTGTGTTTTGATGATCAGCAGAAAGAGTTGTGTTTTTTCTTTATTTTATAATATATAGTATGAATTATAAATATATATATATTTTTTCATTTAGGCAGACTGCACCAGTAACTCTGTTTATTTAAGTCATTATCTTGAGAAAGATTTAAAATAATAAAACTATAGTTCTAACATTCTATAGCTATTTTATTAATAATCTAAGCCTACCAAGCACCCATAGACATACTGCTACACTGGTGAAATATGATCAATTAAGATAATACTTAATCAGAGGCTTATCTGACCACCATCTTACAATAGAATACTGCTAATCTGATAACATCTTCTTGTAGAGAAGTAAAAGAAAAAGCAAAAATTATAAAATAATATAAAGGTATAGAGGATAACATTAAAAAGTTATAAACAAGAAAAGAAGAAGGTAAGGAAAAAATTAAACTAAATACAGAATTTTTTACTCACACTGGATAGTCACAATTATAAGTCTGTATTAGACTCTATAAAACTTATATACTACTATTTAAACTAGTCTCTAATCTAATCTATATATATAGTATATTTAAGGTAAGAAAAAAATTCTGTAACAAAATAAAAAAAAAGCTTCTTTGATATTGGCACTGTAAAGAGGTTAGAAAGGTCAAAAATTTATATTAATAGTCTTGAGTCATTGTTTGTTCAGATTGCTACATTCAAGGCATGTAATATATATATCCACATTCTATATATATTTATATGTTTGTTGTAACAAGTAAAAAAGTAAATAATAAAACCAATTTAGTAAGTAAACAATATGTCAATCTTTTGGAGGAATAAGCTAAGTCGCTCACTTTTTTATAAAATTTTTTCTGAAAAAAAGCAAAGGTCAACAAAAGTATATGAAGTTTTTCTATAAGTTTTACAGTTGTATAGGCAATTCTTCAAGCTTCAACTATTACAGTGAGAATCTTTTGACTATTACTTGTTTTCAGAATAGCCTTCTAGTTTGGATACTAAATAATTTGAAAAGTCTATTTGACAAATTAGCAAAATAATTTGATCTAAGAAAAACTATCCAAGTTATGCTCACTCTTCAGTGTATCATGCCTCTTAAACTTTATCAACAACAACCTACACAAAGATAAGAACAGTTTCCAGAATACTCTTCTGATTTGGATGCCAAATAATTTAGAGCATCTATCAGAAATAGCAAAATTTAATATCAAAAAAAAACCATTCAAAATACACTTGCTTCTCAGTGTTTTATATCTTAAGACTTCATCAACAACTGCTTTATTCTAAGGTAAGACTGAGAAGTATCTATCTTGGACATTTCTATATCATTTTTCTGTAGTTCAGTTTTTTGTTGTTGTTATCCAGAGGATCATTGGAAAAAGTTGTATATAGATTATAAATATTAGTATAATTGAATTTAAGATATGAAGTTGTAATATATTGTTTAGCAAGAGAGTCTGCTAAATTATTAAAAATATTATCTGTATAGGCTTGAACTTTATGAAAAGTTATATATAATGAATAAGATTTTATAATATTAAGAATTATATATTATAATAACCAACATTAAATTAAAAAAAATTGTTTGGGTTGAAAATAGAAGATATAAGTTTGTGATATTTAGAAATAATAGATAAAGAATTTGTATAAATATTAATTACAAAATTATAAAAGGTAGTAAAAATAGCTGATAAAATAGCAAAAAATTTTGCCTTATAAGAAGATGACCAGAGTTTAATTTAAGCATTAAAATAATAGGTCATTGATTGTTGTTATTAACTTAAACTCAGCCAATTCCCATAGAACATTGTTCAGTATCAATATTAATGATAGATCCATTAGTAAAAAAATTAAATAAATTAGAGTTCAATTTGTTAATTGATATTTTCTTAAATTTGTTTCTCATTTCTTTGAGGCAGAAGATTAAAGTTACAATTGAGTCTATTATTGGAATAGTAGATAGTGTTGATAAAACCAGATTTGGTAATAATATTTAATAACCCAGAAATTTAAATATAAATCATATTTAAATGTTCAGGTTTTCTTTTAGTGACACTCATATGATGTATATTAAAATTACAAAGATCTCTTGTACAAATGATAGTTGAGTAAGATAGTATAGTATAAAAGTTTAAAAATTTAGAATTAGACATAGAATTGAATGTAGCATTAAATATATATATGTATATTATTATTTTTGAAGTTTTGCAAATAAATAAAATTAAATATTATGAAAAATTAACAATCTTGTTACCTAGCAGTAACATTTAATGGCATTTATTTTGAGCTTTGGCTATAAATTTTAATTAAATTTCGTTTCTTTTCATTTTATAAAAATTTACAATTTGATTGGCTAATTAACATGTGATAATTTTCACATGATAAAAATTTATGATTTTAATTGGCTGAACTAATATGCATGATCGGTCGAACTAGGGATGTTTAACCGTTTAACTACTTTGAAAATCCAATATAAATTTAATATATCAGACTACTAGAACTAGTTCAGTTTATATACAGTCAGACCCCCTAAATGCTACCTCCCTAAGTGCACGTCCTATGAAACACCTCCCTAAATGCACACTTCTCTTGGGCCCAACTAATATTACATCTATAGATTTTTACCTCCCTAAATGCAACACCTCTCTAAGTGCACGTTTGACTAAATTTTTATAGATGTTCCCGTCGCATTGAATTAAGAGAGAACTGACTGTAGTAAAATCTAACCGGTTTAACATCCCTACCTCGAACTGTATCAGTAGTAGTCGGAGTAGGATTACTAGATTCTTCGTCCGTCGGTATAGGACGGTTTTTTTGGTAAATTAGAATTTGACTCATGTTTAGCCAATGATGGAGGCTGATGCTGATAATTCCGAGGAGTTGGCCAAGGAAATGTTCCAGGATTGGTGCTAGTAGGGTTACTGCCAAAAGTAAGCGGTCTAGGTAATTCGGCTGTTTTGTAAAATTCTGAGAAAAATGTTGACGGCGACGGCAAATTGTGAGCGAATTGTGATGGTAAGCCAGAGTTTGTTCCCGTATCAGTAGTAGTCGGAGTAGGACGAGATGTCTGCAACTTAAATTGTAAATAAATATATGGTCAATACATAAAAGGTGAAAAAAATATAAATGATATATATCCCTCACAACGATCTGTGATATTGGTTACGATCCAATATAATTGGATGGTCTAATCACAGTAAGACGGTGTAAGGGATAATAATATCTTGTTTAGGGTTGTTGGCGCAAAAAAATTCTAGTGGCATATCACTGGATGCCACCAAAATTTTGCTTGCGCCAATAATCCTAATCTTGATATATATTTTAATAAAATTATACTATAATGTTAGTGATTGTTGCGGATCGGAAGGTGCTTCATCAGCTTGAACCGTCTGTTGAGCGGCAGGAACGCCCTGTTTTTCATTTAATAGTTCAGGAATATGGACGGCATTAATTGAATCCTCAATTTGGGTCGGAGTTGATGATTTGGTCTCAATTCGGGACGGAGTTGGTGATTTGGTCTCAATTCGGGACGAAGTTGGTGATTTGGTCAGACGTGACGCGTTAGAAGCTGGCATCTGAAGCTATGACATGCTTGTAGGTATATTAACAGCCACACTAGGTGTGACGCTAGTCATCGGCAGAGATAGATTGTCGATTAATTTGAGGATAAAACCGTTGGGTCTATATAAATTAACAAAAAGTTAAATTTTGATTAAAAAAAATTTATTGAATAAAAAAAAAATATAAATATATTAATCATAACAATGGTAAAATTTCTTACCATGAATTGTTGATGTTGAGGCTGCGTGAGCATTGGGTAATTACCCATAGGATAAATGCCAGGAGATCGTGCTGCTTGGTAAGATTGATGTGGAAATGGCATACCGAATCGCTATTATTATATATATATGATTATGTGTTAAGTTATTTAAAATTGGTCATATCATATTAGTATGAGTTATCTGTTTTATAAGAAATAAAACCTTGTGATCGTTGGTAGTATCAAATTCTGGCGGAGGATTATCATCGTCCTCTGTAATATTGGCATACTAAGAAAAAAAATTGCAAGAAAAACAAGCTAGTAACTATTGCTATTATTGCCAGTACTGCTATTATTGCTATTACTGTACTGTTATTACCGATGTTCCTACATTCGTTGTAGATATCTGTCCACTTTGAGTCGATGTTGGTATGTTTGGTATATTAAGAGTAGGTAAAAAGAACTAGCACCTGAAGATGCATTAACAAGAATGTTCATAGCCTGTATATCCCTTAAACCGTCTAGCAGGCAAATTTGCCCGCTTAAATGATTTTTTAAATTTTTTTTAAGCTTGACCCCCCTATGTATTGAATAAAATTAAAGATATTTCTTTTTATAAATATATTTGACTTTTATTATTTTATCTTTAATTTTGATAAAGATAATACACTTTTAATAAAATTTATTTTTTAATTTTACTATTAAAATTTTAAAAAGTTTCTTAAAATTCTATGTTTCCGAAGAGAAATTCTTTAAATAAAGTTGAGATTTTGCTTAATAAATTATAAAAGTAATAATAATAAAAATAATTTAATTTTAAATTTTCTACAACTTTGTATTAAGGTAATAGGGGTTAAATCTTAAATTTTTATTTAGCAAAACTAAAAAAAAGCAAAAAATTTTAAAATTAAAATTTTTTTGAAAATTATAAATTTTTCTTTTATAAAATATTAAACAAATAAAAATAAATTTTAAATAGTATATAATCATAGTTTTTATTAAAAAAAAAAATTATACAATATTTTTATTTTTAACAAAAATAGATCAGATATGAATTTATAAAATTTTAAGCAGGCAAATTTGCCTGCTTATCTGGACGGTTTAAGGGATAGTCGTTATTACTCACGGTACCAAACATAGGCCCGCTAGAAGAAAATGACCCGTCAGCAGTGTTTAAAATTCGATTTTGTTTCAATATGCGGAAAAGCTTAATAATTTTTGTAAACATAATAAAAATTCAAAAAATAGATATGTGACTTATATGACGCATAATAAATCCGCAGATTCAAAGAAAATTTCACTTGCGGAATTAATTTTCAATCTGCGCACCGCATATTCCGCATATAGATTTTAAATACTGACCGTCAGACACGGTCAAGGCCAATTGATTTGAAATCAAACTATCATGATGCTCATTGTTTATTTCTCCAACCGATGTATCTGAAGAGTGAGAAAACATGCCACTATTAGAAGCTGGTTTTGGCATATCGGAGACACCAAATGGTCTTGGAATGCTCTGGAAATTCGGCATGACAAGATGTGAACAATAATTTTCTAACATCTTAAGAAACATCGATCTGTCGAATGGCTTGGCAAGAACATCATTCATTCCATGTGAAAGACAAAAACTACAATCTTGGTGCGATGCGTTGGATGTCATACTAATAATTGGTGTGGAGCTGTCGAAATGTCTAATTTGAACTGTTGCCTTAACACCTAAATTTATATTATAGTAAATCATAAGATTAATGACATTAGAGAAATGAGATTCTAAAAAAGAAACTTACCATCCAACTTTGGTAAAACAATATCCTATAAATTGCACGTAGCAATATTAGAAAGTCAATCAAATCGGGTTTGCAACGCAGTAACGAAGAGTAGAACTTTATGACTTACCATGAAGACAAGATCATATTTACTAATCTTCATTTGATTAACAGCACCAATTCCATCTACTGCAATGTCAAAGGAACAACCAAAGACTTCAAGCAACTTTGAACCAAGTTTTTGGTATACCAAGTCATCATCTACTAGAAGAACTTTTGGAGGAACAGACCAGACTGGTACAAACGTACTACAGTGAACGCACATACTATTAGAAGCATATTGTGAAGTATTCCCAACACGTAGAGCATTTGAAGGACTTGCGTTTGAGACGGAAATGATATTTGATGACGACGAAGCATGTAATTGTGCGGCTTATATACCAAATGTGTTGTTGGTTAGTGGTCACGAAAACGGTAACCGGTTAACTATAAATATTAAGCGTACGTACGTACCTAAATTTGGTGCGTTTACATTTCTTCCAACAGTAGGTGATGTCACAAAATAATTTATGAATTGTGCGTCAATACCATGTGGTGAGCCGACGGTCGCACGGGAAGTTGCATTTTGTGCATTCTGCATGTTAATTTCATAAAATTGCTGCATGTTAATTTCATCATGTTGAAACCATGATTGTTCGTCTGATGCTTCGATCCTGACTCTCTTACTTTCAGGCGATGATCTGGTCAAAGTTGATAATGTTGCCTGGTCGTTATTGTTTGTATCATTTGTTGATGAAATTTCACACTTCCTTTTTTTGGTCGCTAAATATTTACAACACATTTAATTATTAGTTTACATTTACACGGAAGAAATTGCGACAGACTAGCTTAGAGACTTAATTATTAGTTATGCTATATTAACAATCCCTTTTTTTGATGATTACCTTCAAAAGAATTAAACGTATTTGATCCTTCGTTTGCATCATAATCTTCATCAGAAAGTATTTCATCAGAAAGTTCTTCGTCAGAATGTATATCTATGTTATTGGTAATAAATTCAACATATATTTCTGATATACTCTTAATCGTAGTTAAAATTTCGTTCATAGCTGGGCGCATGTCCGGATCAGAAGACCAGCATTTTTCATAAAGATTAATATAATCATTAGGCGTGCCTTCAATGGGGTTTTCTCTTTTATTGTTTGAAATTACTTGGCTTAAATGCACAAAATTGTAATTATTGAATGGAGGAATTCCGCTTGTAAGTTCCCAGAGTAATACACCCAGACTGTAAATATCAGATTTCTCTTTGCGTTCAAATTTTATTCCATGTTGAATAAAGCATTGCGGTTCAATGTAAGCCAACATGCCAACCATATTATTACCCGCACCTGAAATCGAAGCGGTAGTATTATTAAATCGCCTTGATATTCCAAAGTCCGTGATTAAGGCCTTTCCATCATTAATCAATATATTCTTAGAATGCTATTGTGATTATAATAAGCAATTATAGATTTAAAATTCAGTGCAAAAATTAGAGTAATTAAAATAACCAAAACTCACTAGATCCCGATGAATGATACCATTATTGTGCAAGTGATCTAATCCCAAAGTAATTTCCATAGCAATTTTGATGAGTTCAGACCATGAAATTTTATACTGGCCTTTGGTTTGTTTTTTTCGTAAATATCCTCGTAGATCACCACCATTAGCATACTGTAATATTAGCATGAAATGGCCTGATGATGGGTCTAAAAAGTTCAATGAATAATGAATAATAATGCTACTATATAAGATAAAATTTAATATAAACCTGATTTTTAAAATTATATTTTAATTATACCTCTAGAAAAACCATATAGCTTGATAATATTTGGATGACTAATATTATGAAGATGTTTAATCTTCATGTGAATGTATTATTATAACATGAGTATTTAAGATGTTAGATGTTTCATGATGAATGTCTAGCAGCACATTACCTCATTTCTAATTTGTTTGAAGGTTTTATTATCAATAGTTAAATTATTATATAAACTTTTTAATGCATATTCTTCTTCTTCGTAAATGACCGAATATACAATTCCAAATCCGCCATGCCCAATTTCTTTGCGGTCACTAAATTTCAAATGATCAAAACTTTTTATATTGAATTTATCGAAATATGTTTCCAACTTTTTTGAATATTTAATTACTAATGATAGCATTAACAGTATTAATATAATATACAAATTAAACCGATTGTTAGGGATGGAACAACTTACATGTTTTTTCTGACATAGCTCAGGGCTATTCGGTCTACAAAATTTCATTAGGAACAGAGTTTTTCGAAACAAAGATGTATGCATATTAGCGTCGATTTACTTATTTTTATACTATTTATATAGATATAAGTTCGTATTGGTTTGGATTGGTTTAATATATTTTATAATATATTAATATGCAGTAACTGCATATATAAAACCAATCCACAAGATACGTACAACTTATGCAGTATGTAGATCATATATTGATAAAATATTTCATGTGATTCAGATATAGAAGCGACTTACAAAAAAAAATATTTGCTTTTTTGAAAAAAATATTTTTTTTTGGAATGTAAAATACATAATCACATTTGAATAGTCAGTAATTCAATTTTTTTTATTAAAACAAAGTATTAGATTTATGGCCATTCCGCGTGTTTCTTAAAACTTGTCCTTTCTGTCGAAGATAACGATGTTATTAGGGGGTCTCAGAATTTAAAAAAAAATCGGGTATTTCAAAAATAATTGGAGGTTTAAAAATTTTATCTGTGTATCAAAATTTTGAGATCAGAAAATGAAATGTTAGTGTTTAGGGACTCCTATCTAACGGAATAAGTAAGCTTTTCAACGACGAAGATCATTGTTTCAAATTTATCGGAAAATGAAATAAAGTTTATACATTGATCAATGAATACGGTATCCATTTCTGTCAAAGTTAGCTTCCCGTACATTAATATAAAATTAACGATTATTATAATGAAATAATGTAAATAATATATTTCTCAAACTATTATCTCTAATTCTATTGCAACAATATTTATAATTAATCGGAGGGTTCTAATTATAAAATCGCAGTTATTAAAGCCAATTGACGCATCAAAATAAAACTTATAGTTATTTTTCATCTCCCAATATTTCTTTCCTTCATGAGACTACATAGTCATGGCTATAATATTTTCTCTTTTTCTTTTAAAAATGGGGAAAATACAATCGGATATTTACAGATCCAAGCACTTGTAAAAGTAGTAACCAACAAATTATCCCATGTAATTTATTTCAAAGTATTGTCCATCTTTAAACTTGTGGCATATGTATGAGAAAAATATAATTTACGTGTTTATTTAATCTAATCATATACGAAATTTTATATAATCTTTGAATTTAAAAATGATAATTTGTGCAGCAATCGAAAATTTTTATACCAATTACTTATTATATAACTATTTATCAGTTTTTTTTATATTTTATTTTAGTAGCCCTTGTTAGCCCCTTTAATTAGAGATGGCAAATGTTTTAAAACAATGTTTTAAATTAGATTTTAAGGTTTTTTATTGTTTAAAAAAACAAACAGCAAATAATTAATCAATTAGATAATAGTTTTAGTTCAGCCATTAGCCGCCACAATCACTAATGTTTAAAACAACATTAAAATCAATAAAAATCCTTTTTTTTTACTATCTCTAAGCAAACTTAACATCACCCACAAAAAAATGTAAACCATATCATAATTAAACTTTTGGTAACAACGATAGCATTAAGTCTTTTATTATTATTTTTTTATTTTTTTTTTTACAATAATAAATATTTTTAACAAATATACATAGCCGATTCATATCTGTGTTCAGTTTCTTTGATCAATATTTATTCTAAAGATCTTTTTCTTTTATTATTGCACTTTTGACAAGTCTCCAATTGTTTTCCTTTTTTTATTAAAATAATTTTCATATTTTTGCTTCATATAGCACAAGCTACGATAATTCTTTTTGTTCACTCATTTTTTGTAATAAATTAAATTTTAATGGATTATTACTTACTGTATATAATCACTACGAATAATTTATAACTGATAATTCATGAGATGAGTGTCATCTTTTGATAAATTTATGACGAGCTACATTTTTTTGCGGACGATGCTAACTTCTATAACCATCCAAATTATTTATGTAATTGGTATGCTTAAAAATATGATTTCTACTCAGCATTATATCAAATTACTACAGTAGAAGGCATGTCAGTTTTTTTTTTTACAAACCTGTAAAAATAAAAAAGCTCAAGTTTGTCTTGGTAGTTGTTAAAAACCTTTAATCTCACACCCAAGGATACGTTGGTTACATTTTTGATGCATCTAGTAAATTTCACTATGATCCAATCAAAAATGTAACTTTTTGTCCATCGCATATGTGTCTATATTTGGGGTACCGTTATAGTATTTCCGATATTTATATATCATTAGTGACACAGAAAGCATCAAAAAAGTAACCCTAACTCGTATCCGGCTTTAAGTGTCCCTATATTTGTAGTTAAATATGACGCGTAAAGCTACGCGTTTAATTTAACAATCATATAAACACATGATCTGATCTGTGTTACCATAATGTATTTATAAAAAAAACCGTTTGCTTTAGTCTACTTTTAGCATCCTTCTCATGGCGTCAAAAATACTTGGGGGTGATATGCCCGAATTAATGAGAAGAATTCTTAATATTTTGCGTTGTGAAATTCATTCCTTATTCTCATGCACTCTTGTGAACCGGAATTGGTGTAAGATTTCAATTCCAATTCTTTGGCAAAGTCCATTTACAACTTCTGGTGCTCCAACCTTTATATCCGTATACTTTTCATCCCTTGATGAAAACGAATTTCTTATCTTAAAAAAATACGGAATAATGTCGGATTTTCCTAATACTCTGTTTCAATATGAAAGATTTTTAAAGCGTCTTAATTTATCTTATCTGTATCATTGCGTTAGAAGATGGATCGGCTTTCAATTATCAAACAAGCAAAAAGATACTACTGAGTTAGAACGCTATATAATCAATTTACTGCTTAGAATATTTATTGAAAGTGGTGCTACTTTATCTATGTTGGATTTACGTTTTAACAATCTCCCTGAAATTAAACACGAGATCTTCTACTTATTAGGTCGAAATAAGCTCTTTCTTTCGCAACTTCATGATCTGGAAATGGAAACAATAAATGATTCTTGTATCGAATCCGCTATTTCTTGGTTAAGAATTTTGGGTAAAAGCTCTACGAAAATTAGAAAAATTAGAATTGAATATTACAATCGTTGTAACTTTCAGTTATCTCTTGCTTATAAATACATTATTAAGTCGCAAGAACATCTTTGTCGGTTTGAAATTTTCAGTAATGGGAAACCTTTTACGGAACTCATTGGAATTATTTCTGCCCTAGAATCTCATAAAAAATCTTTAAAAGAAATCAAATTCGTTGAATGTGTTTACGGTTCAGAGTTTGTAGCCCTAGGGAATTGTAAAAATTTAGAAATTATTCGCATCATAGGATCTGGAGCTGAGAAAATGTTAAAAAAAGTTAACACTAGTTTCTGCAACACTTTACAAATTTCATCAGACGAGTTTGATGCTTCGAATGTAGTAAAAAGTTTGGAAAAAGCTGGTTCTCGATTACAACGACTTGAAATTAATTCAACTGATCAAGAAATTCGTCAACAATCGTTATTGCTAAATACATTAATGTTCTTCTGTCCAAACATTACTTATTTCTCTTTTGAGAATTTTACACTTTCCGTTAAATTCATGGAATTTGTTGACAGTTTACAAAAGCTTCAATTTCTTACCCTACACTGGAAAGTGGATGATTCAAAAGAATTGATGAAGACATGTATCATGCTCTTAGCTAAAGTCTTACCGTCAACATTACAATATCTTTGTTTAAATAATAATCCATCAGATTTGCACATTGAAATTTTGCTTAATCATTGTAATGCTCCTTTAAACAAATTGTCATTTAATATTATTTACGGTAGTCATGATTATGAGAAAAAATCGATGCATTAATTGGATTTTGTATTCGAAAAAAGACCTTGAAGTATGTAGATATAACCGATTGTGATAATGAAGAGGAATTTCCAATTTTAGAGAATCGAAGCAAAATTTATCGAGATTTAAAAGAATATGTTGAAATGGTGCCATACGGTGATCTCCTCATCGAATGTTAATTAATATTATCCAAGGTACCTTGATATTTATGAAATGTATGAAATGTTTTTTTTTTTTTAACATAAATACTGTACTAAACTGTTATTATGTAAAATTTTGATTCATGCGTCTAGAATCATGTAACTCATCATCAATAATGATTCCAATGTCTAGAAACGAGTTGAAATTATTCATAAATCTTAATATCGTGATGTGATTAATCTATAATGATCAATATCCCAATATTGTTCCAATTAGATCTTTGTTTTTTTTAATGCTAAGATGATCTCATGATCTCCAATTAGAACATTATATTCACCAATTGAAAATATTAAATAAGCGCTTAAATGTTTTATTTTCAAGGATTTTAAAATTTTTATACTTATTAAGCATGAAGTTTTATACTTATTACGAGAGAAAAAAGTGCTCTAAATTAGCCAATAGTGATATTTTATTTAAGTTAGCCAGGCTTATAGACATTGCCTGTTACTTTCATCGAGATGACGTTTTTTTGATGAAAATTTGAGCTACAAAAATACCATTGCAATAACAAACATCAAACTATTGAAATCATGAATCCACTGTTAAATACCTCAGGTTTGGGCAATATCCCGACAAAAATTGACCGGAATTATAGCCAACGTTACCCTAATCCAAATTTCTCAATTACTATTGAAATATAAACTCGTTCAATTTAAAACATGAACGTTGAAATTATTAATATCAATTCGATTAAGATAATCAACATCAACCAAAGTTTACTACGTATGATCATCAAAAAAATAAATTTTATTAATAGTAAAGTCTTGATTGAAAAAAAAATATACAGTATATATTACCGATTACACTGATGTCAGTATCGGTATCATGTGTAGTAATGATAGCACTAATCGGAAATCCATTGACCAAATGATGCTTGAAACTCATCGATTCAAATCCTTAGTTGAAATCACAAGCCTTTCTATCGTTTAAATTATTAATCTACCCATTATTAAGATCACCCACTATTAAAATAATGAACCTACCTACCGTTAAAATCACGAATCCACCCATTGAACTTATATTGAGATTACAAAATCACGAACATACTCACCTAAATTAGATCATGTTCTTATCAGAATCAGAACTATCTCAATTCAATGACCTTAACCTGCTTACTATATTTAGAATCTATAAAATAGTAGTGTTGATAATGTATGAAGATTTAAATAAACATATAAATACGACAAAAAAATAGTTGTAAAAAAGTTTTCATTAAATTATCAATTGTATTAACAAAACTGTATAGTTATTTTAAGTACGATCTTTATGTCCCAAGTTAGTATAAGATGATTTAAGAATTTTAGAGATATAACATCAATGAAAACTGAATCTAATAGCTTATCATTATTTCGAATACCCTGATTATGAATAAACACCAATCGTATGCTAATTAAATATGATTTTACTTATTATATAAAAAAGATGAACCGAAGCTTTTTTCGCGTGGAGTGATAGTGATTTCATTATGGAAAAGAGAAGCAACCATATATCCATGCCACACAACCTATGGAACTATATTACCAGCAACATTGCAAGAAAATTATTGTCGTGGCTGATGCTGAAATTAGTCTCGATTTGAATATACACTATATGTCGCAAAAACTATTTCAGCAATGATTTTTATACACTTTAATTATAAATTCCAGTCTAAAATCTTAGCCCAACCTTAAAAAAAAAAGCGAAAAAACCCCTCAAAAAATTTAAAATTTTATATCAAACTAGAGGATGCAGATGTGGGCGGCTTCGCCGCCCGGTTGAGGCTGTTATAGTATTATTTCTTAAAAGAAACAATATATATAATGGTTAAATGATA
>CAJVPZ010001758.1:0-13763 GCA_910592135.1 Racocetra fulgida | reverse complement strand
GGTGGTTTCATAGGTAAAATTTTGAGCTATGGCGAATTTTTGAAAAATTTCAATGTTTTCTTCGTTTTCGGGTTACACAAACGTTACACCTGATCCTGTGATGTGATTGGCCAATTGCAACCCGGTACTGTCACCGCCGGCGACAAATAGATTCGCCCAATATTTTATAGTCACAATTTTCAAAAAATTGAATTATAATTTAGAAAACTACCCAAACATTTAAACATTATCACAAAGTATATTTTCTAATAGAACTTATAAAATTGTATAAATTTTATTTACCGGTATATCTACCTAGCCTTACGATTTAAACTAAAAATTTACATGATTCCATATATAATGCAAACTTATATAAAAATTCTATATAAGCCTACCTTGAGTTTGTAAAATTAAATATAACTTAAATAAATTTTTATAAAAATTCTATATAGTTCTGTATAAATGACTTGGTGATGATTGCCTGGTTTCGGCATTAACAATAACAAGAAACTTTGTTTCAAATAAAGTTATCATCCCAATTATTTAAACAAAGTATATATTCGTACAATTATGAATAATATAATTATTGATAATATTCAATAGGAAGACGTTTGTAAAAAGTAGAGGTGGGCGGATAAAGATGAATATTCAATTAAGAGCGAATATTCATTTACACAAAATTCGTGGATAGTCGAAGATATTAAATCAATTACACAAAATTTGTGAATAGTCGTAAATATTCGATCAATATTTGCTTAGAACATAGCTAAATTTACATAATATTATATTCAGTAAATATCCACAGATATCCATATAATATCCTGATATTCATTCAATGTTGACTAAAACCCGTGAATATCAGTGAATAGTCACAACGGATATTCAAAGGATCCCACTTTTAGAAAGTTTCAGATAATAATTGTCGCAGATCATAATGAAATCGGATTAAAATGAAAGTTAGGGTTTCTATTTAACCTCTTAAAACCCACTTATACTTGTTTACCATTAATTCTACCCCTAAAATTGACCCTAACCCTAAAAAAAATGCTAAAAAAATGCAGCCCAAAATTTTGTATTTTTCAGCGGCTTGTCTATTTTACTTTATACAAAATTTCATTTTAATCTGATTTCATTTTAATCTGTCACAATAATTAACTTCATTCAGAATCAATATTACTATCCCCGGAGACAAACACTTCACCTCATTAGCCGACATCACTATGCGATTTATAAACGTGATGTTGTTTGTGGGACTTGTTGATAATATAATTATCATTAATAAATTTAAAGTAGTATTCTTATAAAATGTCTTTGTTAACACTTTTTCAGGCTCAAGTTGATTAAAGCAAGGATCCAAGCAAGTCACAGAGATGTTTTTATAAAGTGCTAACGCTTTCCCCCTTTAGAAACAAGTTGAATTGGTCAAACATTTAAAGTCGGTGCAGTATTCTTGCAAAGAGTCTCTGCTAACGCTTTTATACCCTCATAACTAAGTTCATTCTAATTAATACCAAAGAAGCTAAAGTAGTATTCTTGCAAAGGGCCTCTATTAATACCTTATTTTCTTCAGAACAAATATAGGAAAGCTTCAAATAATTCAGAGCGGTGTTCTTGCAAATAGCCCATGCTAACACTTTCACTCCTTCACAACCAAGTCTGTTACCGCTAAGATCCAAAGAGGTTAAAGTAGTGTTTTTGCAAAGTGCCTTTGCTAAAACTTTCCCTCCTTCTGAATCAATACTATTCCCGCTAATGTTCAAAGAAGTTAAAGTAGTGTTTTTGCAGAGAGCCTCCGCTAAGGTTTTCACTCCTTCAGAACCAAGTCTATTTTGGCCAATGTTCAAAGAAGTCAAAGTAGTGTTTTCGCAGAGGGCCTCTGCTAAGGCTTTCCCTCCCTCGAAACCAAGTTGATTTTTATAACTATTCAAATAATTTAGAGTAGTGTTTTTGCAAAGTGCCTCTGCTAACGCTCTCCCTCCATTCGAACCAAGTTTATTACGACCAAGATTCAAGGAAGTCAAAGTGGTATTTTTACAAAGGGCCTCTGCTAAGGCTTTCCCTCCCTCAGAATCAAGTTGATTTTTATAAAGGTTCAAATAATTCAGAGTAGCATTCTTGCAAAGAGCATCTGCTAATGCTTTCCCTGCATTAGAACCAAGTTTATTACGGCAAATATTCAAAACAGTCAATGTAGTATTTTTGCAGAGAACTTCCGCTAAGGCTATCCCTTCATTAGAACTCAAATTATTGCAGCTGATATCCAATAAATTCAAAGTGGTATTCTTAAAAAGAGCATCTACTAGTGCTTTTCCACCATTAGAACCAAATTGATTAGAAGAAAGATTTAAAGAATTCAGAGCAATGTTTTTACGAAGAGCCTCTGCCAAAGCTGTTCCACCCTCAGGACCCAATTGATTATTGTTAAGATCTAAAGAAGTTAGTGTAGTGTTCTTGTAAAGAGCCTTTGCTAGCGCTTTACCTCCTTCAGAACAAATCTGATTATTATGAAGATTTAAATAATTCAGAACAGTGTTATTGCAAAGAGCCCATGCTAACGCTTTCGCTCCCTCATCACCAAGTTCATTACCACTAAGGTCCAAAGAGGTTAAAGTAGTGTTTTTACAGAGGGCCTCTGCTAATACTTGCACCCCTTTAAAATCAATATTATTATTTTTAAAAATTAAAGTAGTCAATGTGGTATTCTTATAAAGAAGTTCTGCCGGTACATTCCACTCTTTAAAATCAATATCATGAAGATTTAATGAAGTTATAGTGTTTTTGCAAAAGATCTTCATTACTTCACTAGCTTTAAAATCAAAATCACTCATGATCCAATAATCCATAGATGTAATAGTAGTATTTTTATAAAGGTTTTCAAATATTATTTTATTATAAATAATCCCATCAAGACTTAAATGTTTAAGTCTCTTACTTGTTCGTAGGATCATTGTAATTAAAGAACATCTAACGGCGTCTCCAATAATATGATCTCCGATAATAGATCTTTCATGATAAAGCCACAATTGTATTCCATCATATAAAAAACTATTAACACATTTAATATAATTGGTATATTCAAATAATGGTTTTGGATAATTTGGAAGAATAATATTATAAGGGGCTAATATCGCTTGTTCCTCGGTATTTAGCAATAAAAGAAGTGTTCTGATAAGTTTTTTATTTTTAAAATAAGATTTCGGCTCGCTCCATAAGATTGGTATAATAATTCTACACCATTGGCGGTTTACAAGAAGACATACGAATAAGGCTTTATAACTAGACCAGAGATTATTAAATATATTAATCAAACATTCGTTCGGTAATGCTATCATGATGCTTCGCTTGTTTGCAAGAGTAAACACAAAGCAAAAGGATGTTAAAACTAAATCCGTAGCGGTAGTTAATTTATTAACCAAAATCATGTAATGAATACAAAAAAAGTACTGTACGTTGTAACTATCGAGTAGATATAAATAGTTAACTTGTGTTACAAATCCAGTTAACAAGACATGTGTTTATTTAGAGAATGATTATTTTATTAAATGTTTATTATTTTTATTTTTAGAGTCGTGGGTAAACATCAATTTATTACAAGAGACATTAAAGTATCAAAGGGTATAGTTACTTATTCGAATTATTTGGACTATTTAGACTACTTTTACCAAGAGCACCAGGGAAGTATCGTTTATATACTTTGTCTTTATATTATTGGCTTGATACTCTTATCATTAGTTACTGGCCCTCCGTTGGTTACTACTCTTTCGTTGGTAACTTGGTTAGTAACCAACCCTGACAGTTCGTAACTAACGACACATTCACGTTCAATCTTAAAAATCCCATCTGATGTGGCTTGCCGCTCCCGTAATACAAAAATTTTCTAAATTAAGCACAACATACGTACTGTAACATCAATAAATGAATCACCTGACTTCGAAAACAAAATATATATTTGGCAATGGTTACGTCACCTGGGCAGCTTACCCTATAAAAAAATTTTGCCCAAATTTTGTCGGCACTGTTCTAAAAATTTTCTAAAGTTATTTAGTTTTGGTTCAAAAAAATGTTCGGAATGGAGTCGATTTTTCGAATATATCAACTCAAAAATTTCTTTTTTTATATCACAGTATAAAATCGTACTGGCATTCGGAAAATCACTCCATTCCGAACAATTTTTCGGACAATGCCTACGTAATCATTGCCAAAAACTCGAGTCATTTAGCAAGCACAATCGTCGTAAACCACCCGGCAAACTCTTATGATCATAAATTAATTTCCGTGTTTATTCAAATTAAAACTCAGCCGGCAACTCCCTACCAATCATGATCATAAATTGCCGGATAACACCATTATTGGGCAAATTTTCATGGAAGGACATTCGTCTGATTGGTTGATGCGAATCAATTACCCGGGTAACTTATTTATACACTTTAAAGTGCTTTTTGAGAACGTAATGTTTCACTAAAAAAAATCGTTGTAAAAGTCATTCTTAGTATA
Organism: Racocetra fulgida; assembly: GCA_910592135.1. NCBI lineage: Eukaryota > Fungi > Glomeromycota > Glomeromycetes > Diversisporales > Gigasporaceae > Racocetra > Racocetra fulgida. The sequence continues at coordinate 9,290 of CAJVPZ010001758.1, read as the reverse complement.
AAGAAGAACGTTAATATTCACTGTGCAAAAGAATTCGAAAATAATCTGCCTCCTGACTTACTTTGCTTAGAAGACAAAAATATTTCACCGTTATTGGACCACGCGTAATTATACTGTAAAGTAAAGGTTTTCGTTTAAAACTACTTTACTACGTTAAGATTTAAATATAAATTTATTGCTAACGTCTTAAGTCGAATAGGTACAAGCTTTCTAGTGATATGAGACCATGTTTAATGTTTAAATTTGGTCGTTCTTGTAGTATGTTTGGGTTAGTCAAACATAAATCAAAATGTTGATTTATATCTTGTAGATTCTTTAATAAGTTCAGGTTTATTATTAATAAATAACACATATATTCCACTTTGTGTGTATCTACTGATGTTCTAAGTATATTTGATAAATTTTTTTATGTGTACAGTCAGACCTTCCTATAGTCACACCTCATATAGTCACACCTCTATTTAAGCATCCAATTTTGTGCAATGGACTTAAAACATAGTAAAAAAATCTCATTATAGTCACAAATCATTTATAATTACTATCATTATAAAAATTTGATTTTTTATTAATAATAAACCCTCATTATAATCATCAATTTTTAACTAAATACAGTTTATAAAATCTGATTGGCCAATATTCTTTTTTTTAATCTTCAAAGGTGAGGCCATGCCTAATTGGCCAATATTCATATTTATATATAGTCAACTTCCTCTAAGTGCACATCCTCTAAGTGCATGTCCTATATAAATACATGTCTTCTCCTGGTTCCAACTAATATTACACCTATAGATTTTTAGCTTTCTAAATATAATATCTCTCTAAGTGCATATTTGGCAAAATTTTTATATATAGTCCTGTTGCATTGCACTTAGAGAGTTGACTGTATATTTAAAATGATCTATTAAAGCTTCTTAAAGATTTGATAGCAAATAACTTTTGATCCAATGATCTGATTTGGATAAAACAACTATTAAAATGTTTGTCTCAATGAGATGATTCTAATGAGCCTGAAATCATTAAAATTAAATTACAAGCTCCTGAGATTATTAAGGATTTGTATCATTTTACATATTTAAGAATTTATTAAATTCAAATATTTGAATGAAAAATCTTTAATGATTTTAGAATTTTATAAATAAATTTGGATAATTTTGAACTATTAAAAATATTTCATTGAGTCAAATACTTTGGTAGTTATTTTATCCAAATTGGACAACTAGATTAAATTTTTTAATAGTATTTCAAATATTATATTACTTATTGACCTTTGGTCATATAACATAACAAGGTATTTTATTTATAGTTACATCTCTATATAATTACTAAAATAGAGCATGATAGACTTGATTGATTACTATGGAAAATTACAAATAGATTTACAAAAATTAACCAATTATAAGAATGTCTTCTCATAAGGCAAATTTGCAAATACAGTATATGTTTATTTGTCAAATTATCATTATTTGCTCAAGATAGAACATTCCAAGTCATTAGAAAATATAATTTAACATACTGTATATTTAATTTAGAAAGTATTGAATTTATTAATTTTATATGCTTTTTAATATCAAAATAGTATTATTAGTAATATAGTATTAAAAAATATTAAAATTTACTATAATTATAATGCAATTAATGTTAATAATAATTTAGCAACAAAATTAAAACATTAATACATATATAATTTAATATAGAAAACATTAATTTTGCTGATTTTATATTAATATTCTTTTTTTATTTTGAATTTGCTGCATATAGGATAAGATTAGTTACAGATTATATTAAGATGATATTAATTTAAACTATCTATTATATATTGTATAATTACCTAAATATAGCAAATTATTTCTTAATTTTCTATTTAAAAACTAATTTAAATCAAACTACCATTAGTTATAGAAAAGAAAAGAGAAAGCTATATTGATATTTTATATTAATTCAATATTAGATTATATTTTCTGATAAAATAAGAAAATGATAATTCTGATTATACATAATAGTTTAGCCAATTAAAATTAAAATCATAAATTTTTATCATATGAAAATATTGTATATTATATATTGATCAGTCAATCAAATCATAAATTCTTATGAAATAAAAAGAACTAAAATTTAATTAAAATTTATAATTAAAGTTTAAAATAAATACTATTAAATATTATTGTTAGATAAATAGTATATATTTATTAAAACAAGATCATTAATTTTTTTCATAGTATTTAGTTTTATTTATTTACAAAACTTCAATAATAATAATTTATATATATAGAGTTGAATTAATAGAAACCAAACAAATATTTCTTAAAAAGATTTTTTAAAACTTTAAACAAAAATAACTTAACAAATACTTAATTTAATTTAGTAAAAAAAATTTAAATTAATTCTATAAATTTATAAAAATTAAATTTGATTAAGTTTTTGTTAGTTATTCTTGTTTTAAGTCATAAAAAATTTTTATTATAAAAATTTGCTTGATTTCTATTTACTTATCTCCATATATTTAATTCTATGCCAAATCTTATATCTTATTTTATATTTAATTCTACATCTCAAATTTCTGATTTTTTTTTACTATACTATCTTATACAACTATCATTTTTATAAAAGATCTAGATCTTTAGAATTTTAACATACATAATATATAAACTTCTTATCATATGAGATCTTTGCTTTAAAAATCACCTTCTGACATTTCTGATAGGGTTAATTTAGACAAAAATAAACCTGAGTATCAGTTCATGTTCATATATTAATCATCTTTTCTTTTATTGATTTAATAATTATTTGATAAACTATTGAACCAATAAAATTAAAAGATGATTAACATATAAACATGAACTAGTACTTAGGTTAATTTTTGTCTAAATTAACTGAATCAGAAATGTTGAAGGGTGATTTTTAAGGCAAAGACCTCATATCTTAAAAATTTCTATAGTGATAATATTAATAATTACAAATTAATTAATATTATTCATATATTTTCAGTTTTTTAAAAGATGTCTATACAGCATATATAAGACTATAAAAATTTAATTAATTGTTTTTCATAACTCAGTCAGGTCAGATTTGAAAACTTTTGAAGAAAATTTTTTATATGTTTTAATAGCCAGTGGAGTTTCAAAAAAAATTTTTTTAAAAAATTTTATGAAATTTTATATATAAATTTAAAAAAAACTAGTTAGCAAGCCAGCTGGGTTATTTTTAAAATTTAATGTTATAAGAAACAAAAATAATTTTGTATGGCCTAATAAAAAATATATACAAACTATTCTTTCCTTCATTGTTAACCATTAGTTTAGATTTTTTTTCATTTTTTTTATAAGGTTTTGTTAGTATAGTAGTAGTTAATTGCTTATAACTTTGACCAGTGAAGTGTAATATAAAAGTTGTTGGATTAAAATAGATTAAACGAATATGTTGTAGGGCAAGATGAGAACTTCAAGTTCCTCTAATAATCTACCATGTTTCATAAAGAAGATAATTTACCTGAGCTTCTGAAAAAGTATTGTAAAATATATAAAAAATATTTTTAATTAATTGTGCAATGATCTACAAAATCATGGCATTTGGGACATTCCTACTTTGATGCTACGCAGCCAGATAATGAATTATTTTACAAATTATTATAGCATTGGCCTAATAACTATATATTACATTAATCAAATTCATTAGATCTATATATTATTATACAGTGGCGATTAAAAGTAATAGAGCAAGAAAAAAAAAACAGTTAGATAGCATTATTTTGTGCAATTCTAGATGTTACTTTTTTTTTTTTGTTTTGTTCATGAATATTATAGTTTTCACTCATAAAAATTTTTAAAAAAATAAATGATCCAAATTTTTCAAGGGCACATGCTTTATTCTAATTGATGTCCTGTATTACTTTTGCACATATTTAATGCAATACAAAAATAAAACCAAAAAAAAATTTTTATATATAAAAAAAAAAATTTTTTTTCTATTTTTATGCCTTTTGGCATCTACTACCTAGTGTATTCTCTACGGGCTTTAATAATATTACGTATTCATGCAAACATAGATTGGATTAGGTTGGTGCAGGTTTCAGTATCGAATTTTTGCCAGACCACCTAGATCTTGCTCTACAGGTCTTCCTTGCTTGTAATTTGTCCAGGAAGGTTTCTAAGCCAACGGTCAATCTCAACCCACAAGTGTTCAATGGAGTTAAGATCATGAGATTAGGAAGGCCAATCCAATGCTTATATTTGATTATTCTTAAACTAGCGCATCATTATCTTAGCTTTATGTTTAGGATCATTATCCTGTTAAAAAATGATCTCTCAAATATTAAACCTGTGATCTCTAACTGTATTCATAAAATCTTTACAAAGTATCTGACAGTATAGTTTGGCATCCATCCTGCTATCGATCTTGCAATAACTACCAACACCACAAGACGTAAAGCATCCCCAGACTATAACTGATCCACCTCCAAATTTAATTGTAGGTTTAATATAGAACTTGTTTAAAGGTTCACCAGAATGCTTCCAGTAGTATTGCTTACCATCCGACCCAAAAATCTTAAATTTTGACTCATCAGACCAAATTATCTTGGACCAGTCTTCATAAGACCAATTTTCATATTTTTTCACAAATTCTAGCCAACGTTTTCACTTAGGTAGGGTTTTTTTCTCTTAACCTCTGATACTAAACCATAGTTTCTAAGTATATGACAAATAGTAGATGCTGAAATCTCAATACTCTCTTGTTATCTAAGGCAGGTGCAAACTTCAACAGCACTTGAACACCTGTAGAAGGTAATTAGGTTCACGATTCTTCTTTGGGTTGGTTCGCCCACTGCAAGTGAGCGATCAACCCTTGCTAAATCTTCAAGTATGTAGATTTCTAACCACTTTCTATTAATATGAGACACTATGAAGGAACTAATATTAAAGGCCTGGCCCACTGTCCTTGTAGAATATCCTTTTTGCAGCACAAGTAGAATTCAGGCTCTTTCAGCTGGGGTTTTACATTTTTTTTCTTTCGTAACTTTGTTTTCAAAAAGTTTCAACATTGTACAAAGATGCAAAAACAACAATGAAATTTATATATTTATTGTATTTGTGTAATACACAAAATGTCATCTGATTCATCATCAAAAATGTGTAAAAATTATGCATTACGTGTTTCATATTACATACTTGATTATCTTTGCATCGGCAATAAGAAAATTTATTTAAATTTAAATATTAAATAAAGATACCATTTAAGAACAAATTAAAAAAAAATTAATAAGATACGTCCAGAATTGAACGAAATAATGCAATCTAACCTTTTTTTTTTTTCTGCTCCATTACTTTTGATCACCACTGTATATAGTATTCTTCTATTCTATTAGTTTATATGATATCGGTTCTTTACATCTATTATATATTCATAATATTACCTCTAATAGATAGTGTAGATATTATTCCCATAGCTTCAGGTATGTATAAGTATTTCTGAACCTCCTGAATCTATAGAGCTTCTTATTAATATGTAATTGTGTCTTCATACATGAATAGCTCGAATAACTCTAATGAATTACTGGTATACACTTGTTAGACTTTAGTTATTTGCCTTTTTTGTAATTGCAAATCGCATTAAATCCTCTTGAACGCTGATATTAGTTTATTAGCACAATAACCATCTCATCACAGAATGTATGTGAAACATTTAATTATTATCATCCTCAGTTATCTTGTACTTTTAAAGAGGCGGTTCAAGTGAAACTGTACGTATATACATACACATATTGCCAAAGGCAGAAACGTTCTCAGAATAGGTATGGCTCGGAATATAGATACCACAAATACTAAACTACTCTAAAATGGTAAGGCTTTGATCAAGGAGTAGAAAGGCTTGGTCTGAGTAACTAGAGTCAATTAGAACTCTAGATACATCACAGGTCTCTTATGGAGGAATTAGTAGTGCAAATACTTATAACGTTGAACTCTAAGTTGTGTTCCTCTTTATTGAAGACGAAAGATAGTGCTTTTATACTTTTACTAAAGCTACTTAATTCACGAATTTACGAAATTCACGAAATTTAATGAATTTCTATGACTATATTTAGATAGGTTCAAGAATCGACCTAAGCCGCCTTAGTGTCGATTAGAGTTGGTACTCGAAATGAAACCTACCCAAAACTAGTTTTGGAAAGCTCTAATTCAAAACCCGAAACTATAATTCGAAACCTCAAAATATAATCCGAACCTTTAAAAATTATAATATAGGGTGAGTCAATAGAAATCAAGCAAATTGTTTTTATTGAATTTTTTTAAAACTTTTATATACCAATAACTTAACCAAAACTTAATCAAATTTAATAAAAATTTTTTTAAACAAATTTTATAAGTTTGTAGAATTTATTTAAAAAAATTTTATTAAATTTAATTAAGTTTTTGTTGAGTTATTGTTGTTTAAAGTTTAAAAAAAATTTACTTAGAAAAAATTTGCTTGATTTCTATTGACTCAACCCCATATATTTAAATTTATTTTGGCAGTTCTACTTCCTGACACTTTTACTTATTTCCCTAACACATATACAGTACCTATATACTATATATTTTATATCTATTACAACTGTTTTCATAAATTCTGGGACATCTGATAGAAAGTTAGCAGAATGATTTTTCTGCAGATCCGATTTAAGTTACTGATTTTGGATAAATATTTTTATATTATATACTTGTATTCAGGAACCTGGTATATTTTCAAAATTCAATTTTTGAGATTTATTGACTATAATAATTCCATTTTATATTATTTTATTCATAACGGAAGTATTCCCCGTTCTATTATTGTAATGTTGACACATTCAACATTATTAAACTTTCGTTTGAATGCTTGTTTAGCAAGTTTGGTGTGTTTAGTTTGTGTGAAAGTTCATGGGAAAGATAGTTTTTGTTAAAAATAAATTTTGACAAGAAATAAAAAAAAGCTCCAGATATAAAATAGACTTTTATAATAAACATACCACACGAATAGGTGTTAATATTAAAAAAAAGGCTAGATATATAGTCAAGAATTCGTCAACTGGCTTAAATGTAACTCAAGATTCCAAAAAATTGACAAAGCTTTTCAATACATCCATATCTTTGAAAACCGACATATAGAAGATTTGCTAACACCTAAACGGTTGACAATTTTTCGAATCAATAAGCATCTAAATTTTTCAATCATTAAGTTTTGGAGTTTCGAGCTTCAGAAGAGGTTTCGGAAGGAATTTCAGGTTTCGGAAGAGGTTTTGAGTTTCTGATAGGGTTTCAGGTAAGGTTTCTAGTTTCGGATGAGGTTTTAGAAACTATAATCCGAAACCCGAAACCTTCAGATTTGGCAAAAATGGTTTCGGTGACCAACTCTAGTATCGATATACTCTTTCACATCATACATATTATGTATAACAATACCGATAATTCTTTAATAAAACTCAGGGTACTATATGCAGTAGCCAACGGTACTTCATCACGAAGTCATTGTTATGTAAAGTTGTGTAGAATTTCTACATAACGATAACTTTATATAAAACCAAATTAGTTTTTTGAAATAAATGTTTTTTTGTATGCTGGGAATTTTTACTTAGTACTTCTGATAACTAGTGATTTGAACTGGCTAGGTCTTAATCGGGTAACTGACCTGAACCAAACAAATTCGGGTGAACTGAATTACAGCTATTATCATAATTCCTGGAACACCTGATAAAAATTAGCCGAATAATTTTTCAGCCGATTCAGTTAAGTTTATGATATACGTATTGCGTACATATGTACGTAATTTACTAATACGTTATAGTTATTGTATAGGTTATAGAAAATAACTAAATTTGCACAGGTTAACCAGTTCCACATGGCCTTCGGCCATGTGAAACGGGTTGACCCTGCAAATTTAGTTATTTTATGCAATCCCATATAATAACTATATTATTGCATGGGTCTGACGTAGGGTTGGGGGCATGGGGTTAAGAGGTATGCCCTTTGACCAAAAGGCATGCCCCTATCATGTGATATAGGGCTATTATATAATTGGTCAATTATCAAATTGGCCAATTAGAATTAAAGCCTACTATTGCTAATTACAATAATATATAATATATCTATAAAGAGCATGCCCTGGGCATAGAAGGGCATGCCCTTTGCAAAGGCATGCTCCCAGGGGCATGTCCCAAAAATTTGCTATGTTACCAACCCTACCCTTACCCTAAAGTCCTAAAAAAATATATTTTTATTGGTTTTATTAAATCACACCAGTGGTGCTCAACACCACATCAATTTTAACCAATAAAAACATCAATCTGCAGTGTAATGTCAAGATTAGGTGTAACTTGAAAATCAAAAAATCTTTAATAACTCAAAATTTGCTTAAGAAGCCACTTTTTGTGTTCTAATAAAATAAATTTCTTGCAAAATTTTGGTATAAATAATACTCTTGCCCATCCCAAGTTTTAGCTCTAACCCTAATATTAATTAAATTTAATTTGTTTTGATAATAATCTTTATGTTATACGGCATACTGGTGTTGAGCGATTTAGTGCTACTGATTTTTATTTATTAAATTGTTTATTTGTTTACATTACACAAAATTATATATTAAGCATAGACTCACCATTAATATTAAAAAAAAGAAAAAAACAAAATTATATATTGTAAATCACAGGTGATCATGTTCATTAGTTATTTTCTATAACCTAATATAAATAAGAAATTTAATACTTGTACCCGAAGGGTATGATACCCGATATAATGTTTATATAGTGCCTATATATATATTAAGGTTAGGGTTTAGATTTCAAGACATGTGTGGTTATATATAAAATTAGATGCTAAGCAATTTTACTTAAGGTACCTACATATAGTTTTCTTAGTAAAATTTTGAGATATTAATTTTTTTCTTCTACCGGGTATCATACCCACTGGGTATAAATAGAAATTCTCTATAAATAAATTATAGATAAATTATTAACATTATAAATTTATTTTAACAAGTTTAAAAATTTTACAGAATTTAGATTAGTGGGCAATAATCTTTAAGTGTATGGACTAACTCAAGAAACGGTTAATAATGAATATTTGATGGTATTTCAATATGCAAATATAGGAAGTCTTCATAATTTCTTCAAATTTTAAAGATCTTAAGTGAAAAAGTAAATTAAAACAGCTTGCCGATATATCTAACAATTTATCAAGGGCTCATCAATCTGAATATATTCATGGAGATTTTCATAGCGGTAATATACTGCAAAATCAATATATTAGTGGTGATCTAATATCTTATATTGCAGATCTAGGATT
>CAJVPZ010001757.1:0-13764 GCA_910592135.1 Racocetra fulgida | reverse complement strand
TAATTAGTGAACCAAGGTCGATTTAAACACTAGTTTTTGAGTATTTTCTCTTTTTTCTTCTTTCGCACGTGTTCGGATTCATGTCGGGCTGATCCGGAACAATCAAATTTTGTGCACTCCGATTGGCCATTTCCTTTCTAGGTGTTTGTATTACTCGCACAAATAAGTGCGTGCGGTTGACCCGCGGGCTGACCCGTGGGTTGGCGACCCGGGTTGTTACAACTCAACCCGGGTGACCCACCACCCGCGGGTAGAGATGCGAAATGGCTCGGCTAAGCCGTAGCCTTATCGGCTAAGCCAATCAATTTACTGTTTGGCTAACTAACAGCTCAGCTAACTAGCAGCTCGGCTTTGTGTAATGTGAGCTGATTTAGAGCCGTAAGCCGATCAAAATGCCAATCACTAAAATATGAAATGTCGTAGACTATTATACTATTAAAAACTACATTATACTATACAATATAGAAATGCTTTATGTTGCAAAATTTATTAAGCATTAAAAATTTGTTACATATTTGATATTTACTTTGTAACTTCTGTATAAATAAATATTTGCTCTATATCTATGTAATAAATAAACCTTTGCACATATAGCTTTTTTAATTGAAAAAAAAATTAAGTTAACCACGCTTAGTCGTAGTTTATTCAGCTAGCTCCAAATCGGCTCAGCTAAAAAATAGCTTGGCTACAAATGGTTCGGCTTGTGTAACGTAAGAGCTATTAGCCGAGCTGTTTAGCTATTTCGCATCTCTACTTGTGGTGAAACGGCTGTCGGAAAATGGGGTGTTTCCCAACTTGATAGATCACCTTAACATTCCCCATATCAGCAGATTTGTTGAAATAATTGAACGCCTTACATTTATTTTTTCAATTCCATCTTGATAACAGTTACCAAGTGCAAATGTTCCATAAGAATTACCCATATCTGCAGATTTTGTTAATGAATAAATGCCTTATGCTTATCCTTTTCAATTACAATTCGATAACAGTTACTAAATGCATGTTTTAAGGATACGTATCACTTCACCGACACTCATTTCGTAGACATAAAATTTCACCGACAAAAATTCACCGATATGTTTATTTCACTGACAATTATTTCGCAGACAAATTTATTTCACCAACAGTTCATTTCAGCGAAGCTCATTTCATAGACATTTTTTTTTATAAATTCCACTAACTTTAACTCCGACCCTAACGACAATGACCAGAATCATTTAGTCAGTGAAATAAGTTTCGGTGAAATAAACTGTCGGTGAAACAACATGTCAGTGAAATGTTATTTCTACGAAATAAGTGTCGTTGAAGTGAGCTGAACCGTGTTTTCGTGTTTTAAATCAGAATTACGTGCGTACCCATATCAGCCGATTTTTGATAATGAATGAATGCCGTATGTTCATCTTTTTCAACCTTGATTCCATTTCGATAGCAGCAAATCTTCTATCAGAATTATCATATCAGCCGATTTTTGATAAGAAATGAATTCCTCATGTTCATTTTCTACAGTATACCATCTTGATAATAGTATTGGCACACAAAGAATTGATACGCAAAGTGTTGATCTATTTGTATGAATGTACTACACGAAACAATAGAATAAATTATTTGCTAAAAATATTACATACAGCATTTCAATAAAACTATTTCTTTGTTACGTAACATATAATTTCTTATATCTAAATGTCAAATACAAAAGATATTAACTCAACAGATGAAATTATTCAAGTCACCGATACTTTTAATCAACTGGATTTCACTAATACGAATGATCCGGATAGGATATTCTGGCTTGGTTATTGTTATGAATATGGAATTGGTGTGGAAAAAAATAAGAATAAAGCATTCATTCATTACCAAAAGTCTGCAGAAATGAATAACCCTAACGGAATGTATCAAGTTGGTTATTGTTATTATTTAGGAATTGGGGTTGAAATCGATAAGTATAAAGCATTTGAACATTATTTAAAGTCAGCTAAGAAAGGTAATTCTATGGGGATTTTTAAAACTGCCATTTGCTATAAATACGGAATTGGTGTGGAACAGAACGAAGAATTCCTTGTGTGGTTTGAAAAGTAAGTTATTTGTTAATATATTTGAATTTTACATTTTAAAATTAGAAATTCTTAAAACGATTTAATTTTTTTAGGGAGTAAGTTATAATAGTTAATTATATTACATATAAAAATAATTTTATTTGCAATAGTTTATGTTTAAATAATGTGAAAATAATATGATTCATTTTAATCTAGTTCGTAAGTATAAAAAACATTTATTAATCTAAGCATTTAGAATAATTCATGAATATTTACTATTCAAATTCATTTTATTTACATTAATTTAGTAAGTGAGTATTTATTAATATAAGTGTTAGGATAAGCTATTTAAATTATGAAAGCTCATTATTTAATTTTATTTAACATATCATAGTTAGTGCGTATTAAGAATATTTATTAATTAAAGTATTTAAAATAAGCTATTCAAGTTCATAAATATTTACTATTTAATGTCATTTCAGTCAGTAAGTACAAAGAATATTTGTTAATCTAAGTATTTAAATAAGTTATTTAAGTTTATAAATATTTACTATTTAATTTTATTTTATTCGCATTAACTTAGTTCGTAAGTATAAAGAAAATTTATTAATATAAGTATTTAAAATAGGTTATTTAATCTCATTTAACATACTGCAGTTAGTGAGTATAAAGATCATTTATAAATATTTGAATAAGCTATGTATTCAAGTTAATGAATATTTATTATTTAATTTCATTTTCTAACATACTGCAGTGAGTGAGTATAAAAAAATATTATTAAGAATTTAAAATATGCTAGTTAATTTGTGAATATTTACTATCTAAATTACTTTACATATTGCAGTTAGTAAGTGTAAGAACATTTATTAGCGCAAACACTCGAAATAAGATATTCAAGTTCATGAATAGTTTTGTTAATTTCATTTGTTTATGTTATTAGTGAGTGAGTATAAAAACATTTATGAATCTAAATATTTAAAAGAAGCTATTCAGGTTTATGAATATTTACGATTTAATTTCATTTTATTTATAGTCCGTGAGTAAAAAATATTTATCTAAATATTTAAAATAAGCTATTCAAGTTATAAATGTTACTATTTATTTTCATTTTAGTCGGTGAGTATATAGAATATTTAATATTTATTAATCTAAGTATTTAAATAAGAATAAGCTATTAAAGCTTATAAATATTTACTATTTATTTTCATTTTAGTCGGTGAGTATAAATATATTTAATATTTATTAATATAAGTATTTAAAATAAGTAAGTTCATGAATATTTACTACTAAATTTCATTTAACATCTGCAGTCAGTAAGTATAAAAACATTTATGATCAAAGTTCTTAAAATAAGCTATTAAAAGTTTATAAATATCTACATTTAATTTCACATTAGTATGTGAGTATAAAGATTCTTTATTAATCTAAATATTTAAAATAAACTACTCAAGTTCATAAACAATTACTATTTAATTTCATTTTAGTCGGTGAGCATAAAGAATATCTATTATTCTGAATATTTAAAATAAGTATTTAGGTTTATGAATATTTATTATTGAATTTTATTTAACATATTACAGTTAGTAAGTATAGAAAACATTTATTAATCTAAGTATTTAAAATAAGTTATTCAAGTTCATAAATATTTACTATTAAATTTCGTTTCAGTCCGTGAGTATAAAGAACATTGATTAATATTTAAACATTTAAAATAAACTATTCAAGCTTATAAATATTTATTATTTAATTTCATTTATCATATTGCAGTTAGTGAGTATAAAAAATATTTATAATCAAGTATTTAAAATAAGCTATTCAAATTCATGAATATTTACTTTTTAATTTTATTTTATATGCGCGTTAATCTAGTGAGTGCGTATAAAGAAAATTTATTAATTTAAATATTTCAAATTAGCTATTCAAGTTTATGAACATTTACTATTTAATTTCATTTTATTTGCATTAATTAGTCGGTAAGCTTAAAACCACATTTAAATTTAGGAATGGGAATGGCATAAATAACTAATATAATGCAATTGAAAACTATAGTGATTCTTCTTTTGGAAAATGCGTACATTGTAATGAATATAATACTAGTAAAGCGTGGTGTCAGACATGTGATCCTGATATAACAATTCAAGAGTGGACGAGTGAAAATAAGGATATTGATAAATGCATGAAAGAGTTCCAACTTAGAACTTATTATTATGAACATATGATTGAGTGGATTCCATTTGATAAATTAATTAATCTAAAAGAAATAGGTAAAGGTGGATTTGGCTCTGTATTTTCTGCAACCTGGTTGGATGGTATACGAAAAATTAATAGCGATAGAGGTAACTATACAAGATCCCGTGAACCATATAGCATGGTTGCACTCAAGACCTTGTCGGGTTCTAAGGATAATCCTCATAATTTTTTAAAAGAAGTAAGTTAAATATTTATTAGGTATGCGGTTTATTAAATGTATATTGAACTAATTATATAAATTTATTAAGTTTGACAATCATATGAAATGTACACTTAAGGGCAGCAGGCTTAAAGTATATGGTTTGACTCAAAATACAGAAACAAATGAATATTTTATGGTATTTCAATACGCTGATAATGGAAATCTTCACAAATTTTTAAGAAAAAATTTTCGTGATCTTACCTGGAAAACTAAATTAAAATTACTTAAAGATATTTCATCGGATTTATTAAACATTCATTTAGCAGGATATATTCATGCAGACTTTCACAGTGGCAATATTTTGCAAGATAAAGGCTTTAGTAAAAATATGCAATCTTATATCTCAGATCTAGGACTGTCTAAGAAGAATAACGAAAACGACCCAGAGGATCATATTTATGGTGTCATGCCTTACGTCGCTCCAGAGGTTTTATCAGGTCAAAAGTTTACGAAGGCTGCAGATATTTACAGCTTTGGTGTTATCATGTCAGAGATGTCAACTGGGCAAAGGCCATTTGATAGTTATCAATTTGATGATGAACTTGCAGTAAAGATATGTATCGGATTGCGACCTGAATTTGCACCTGGAACTCCGAAGTGCTATATGGAATTGGCTAAACAATGTATGGACGCTGATCCAGAAAAACGGCCTACTCCTCATAAAATTTATACAAGACTTGGAGATTGGTATGGATGCATGGAAAGTCCGAATGATGCAAATATAATTAAAAGGCAATTCTTAGATGCAGATGAAAAAGCAAAAGAATTGCCAATTGTTTTATCAAAACATCTTGACTTTACATATACTAGTAAAATTATCAACACACAAAAAATATCAGGTGCAATTAAAGGTATTTATTTTAATAATTATATATTATTATTTGTTCATTCAAACTAATTATGCTATATTAGCAAGTAAACCTATCAATTCTGTTGAAGTCCCTGCCGGTAAACGTTATATCACGCTTATTACATTTATAATTAAAACATTTTATTTATTCTATATTGGTATTTATTTTTAAAACATAATTTTATTAATATATAATTTTGGATTTCAATGTTTATACAGATACTTAGATACGTTAATGCGTGGTAACCGTAAAGTATGGCAGTAAATTGTCATTTTTTAAAATGTAATTGTAATAATTATTAGTAATGTATTATTTACTACAAGTAATAATAATATATAAAATAATATAATAAGATAATACTATTATTATATACAGGATAATAATTAAAATAAATATAGCAGATTAGATTAAAATAAAATGTATATATAGCAAAAAATAGGTCCTCTAACTTAAATCACAAAAAAATTGAATAGTAATAC
The DNA here is from genome assembly GCA_910592135.1 of Racocetra fulgida. Taxonomy (NCBI): domain Eukaryota; kingdom Fungi; phylum Glomeromycota; class Glomeromycetes; order Diversisporales; family Gigasporaceae; genus Racocetra; species Racocetra fulgida. Next base: position 7,949 of record CAJVPZ010001757.1, on the reverse strand, counting down.
TCCAGAGTACTTACTATTAAAATAATGCAAACGGAGTGCTCCATTACAGCATTAACAACCCTATCACTTACGTACTCAATTGTTTATATCAATATAGTATTTTATATGTGTCATGTGATTCTTAATTTAGAATCGATTAGTAGTCACTCAATTATCATTAATACAGTATATATATGCATATATATATGTATTATATTACAAGCGATATCAGCTATATTTTTTTTATGGGCAATGCTAGGTTTGCTCGATCAATTACTTAAACTGCAGCCTGGTAATAAATGATACGAAAAAAATTAAAATTAATCAGCCAAATTGTACTGTACGTATGAAAAATAACAATAGGATCATCAATCATCGTTGAAATTTTAGAATTGATTTACACCCATATTCTTGTATTCGTTTAATTAAACCGAAATATGAATATAACATTTCAGAAATTTCAATGAACTTTATTGTTATGTAACTGATAAATTTGGGAAAACAAAGCTTTAGAACTCTAATCTAAAATTAGCTTTATATTCCTGACCAGTTAGTTGATTTCTAGCGGTGGCTGTAATTTCCATTTGCCCAAATATTAATTTAAACTCTACCGGTCTTTCTTTTCCTAAGTGAGTGTCTGGCATATCGACAATGAGTTCTCCCAACTTTTCCAAACCTTCGCAATAAACTTCATTTAAATTGGTTGAAGTATATAAAGAAAATCGTAAGTGAGTCGTATGTTCTAATGGTCGAAATATAGCACCAAACGTTTCATCAACACCAACTTCTCGACCTTTTTCTACTAATCGATAGAATTTGAAGATATAACGACCATCAATACTTAGATGTTCAGGATCTGTGGTTTCATTGAATACATTTTCGGTTTCTATGCCATAAGTGTACTTTAGAACACGAGTTTCTATTACATCCATTTTGAGTCCATATTCCAAAGCACCACGAACTATAGCAGCCTATAAAATATATCGTACGTTAATAATAACTTAAATATATATATATATTTAATCGTAAATTCTTACTTGAGGTTGTTTAGGCACTGCAATAGTCCTAATGTAATTGAATGTTTTCTTGATCCTTGATTGAAGATATTTTGACTCACTAAATCCACCAACCAAAAACATTATTGTACACACACCTCCAGTACTAAGTTGTCCAGAAATTAAGCGAATAATTTTTTGAATGACAGGATTAAACATCGCCTTAACATCTTCAAATTTTAGTTCAATTATCCATTCATCTTTTTCTAATCTTTCTCTTTCAGCACCAGTTACGTATTGCTTCAACATTGGGCATAATTCTTCTATATCAAGGTCGAAAATTTTGAAATCTTCCTTATTACCAGTAAATGGTAATTTGACACGTCGACAAAATTCCTGTACCATGTATTGGAATTGGCCATATCGATGTGTCTCCAAAGAATTCATTGCAGATTCGCCGACTTTAAGTTTCATAAATTTGATAAATTCATCATCAACGAATGTGCTACCACAGTAATCACCTGTACGTTCAGTAACCTCGCCTAATCGTTTGTTTGGCAACAATTTTCTTGTTGTAAGATCTACAGTACCACCACCACAATCGACGATTAGAAAAGAAGTGCCATCATCTGTAAGGAAATGCTCGTCCAATACACTTAAGCAATGTATGGCAGCTGCTTCGGCTAAATTTGATTCGACATTACAATTAAGTAAATATCGATTGAAAGAATTGATTGAAAGAGTTGATCGAAAGAGTTGATTGAAAGATTTGATTGAAAGAGACAAGATTTTACATACGTTCAGGAGAGAATTGCAGTTTTTCCGAAGTCGGATTGCCAACTTTAATTGATCAGAACGGTTAATAAATGATATACAAAAATGATGAAATTCAAGTAAATTATAATTTAATTTACTTAGTCCTGCATCATGAATGCACTTTCTCAATATCCCTTTAGATTGTTCAGTATATTCAGCAGGAATAGTAAAAATTATTAAAACATTTTCAAAAAAATCCATATTTGGCCACCGAGTATTGATTGTATCTTTTATTAACTGTAAATTAAAATTAGTATTTATTGTATTGTCGACTAATATCAAGTTTAACACACCCATTACCTTTCCTATTTAAAAGTAGTGGCGTAATTTAAGGATAAATAATTTAAGTATCTTCAAACATTTAAATAGAAAAAAAGAAGGATCACCAACCAAGTTCCTTTAGATAGTCAGTAATAGCCTTTTTATAGTCTAATTTTTCGGGTAATTTAGGCTTCTCTGAATCCGGCAAGTCCCCTAAATGTAACTTGAAACGCTCAACAGGTCTACAATCTAAATTTCTTTGGCGTTTTCTAGGGCGTGATACCAATGCAGGTAACCCCCACGATTTTACTTTTTTAAATTCAGTATCATATTGAATTACTGTGTTTGTTTTTATCGTTCCTATAACATCAGGCCATGTATCATTAATTATCAATTCCGGATTTTGTTTATTTGCATAAGCGAATCCCTATTATTTAACATAATATCATGGGCAATTGTAAACTTAAAGATCAATTTCGCGAAACAAACACGAGAAATAAACGTGTAATAGTAAATGTCGCGACTGATGTTGAGAATTTAAAAGTTTTTGGTGTATTTTGTTAGTTAGATTAGGATTTAGTGTTTAAATTATTAATAAAAGTATATATGGGTTTAGTAGTTAAATAGAAATCCCAAATCTCGGCATCAGACGCGACAATAAATGTTATTAAACACACCGAATAAGTTGTTCCAAAGTCTTAATCCGATATATTTCAATATATGTTTGTTTTTTTTTTAAAAAAAAAAAAAAGAAAAATAACATATTAAAAGCTTTCCTTCGCGTTCGAATTATAAAATATTCAGGCTCATTACCTATTGAAACAACTACACGAATATCATTTCTCCAAGCCATAAGTAATCATGTAACGTAAATCATACAACGATAACGATAACGATAAAACGAGGAAAACATAAATAAATTGCTATGGTTTGAATGATGATTTTCCTTTTTTAGGGACGTGTTGAGTTACACGGAAATCGTGGAAATCGTTAGAACTTAATTAGATTCTTGAAATTTATTGGCTGCTTATTACGTATAATAAAAAAAAAACTATCAAATTTGGTTAGGGTTGGTGAGATATCTTTACTCAAACGCCTATCAAAACAATATATATGAAGATATCACAGTGATCATCTAACCAAATTCGGTGAACTCTTTTTTTTTTTTTTTTTTTACTTTGATTCTACAGATATAAAGAATCAAAAAAAGTTCATCGAATTTGGTTAGGCTTTTGCTCAAAGTTTTAAAAAAATTTTGCGTAGCTGTTATTTTGATAGGAGTTTTGAAAAATTTTTTTTCAAAACTTTGAATAAGGATATCTCGACAACCATCTAACCAAATTCGATAAACTTTTTTATTTGATTCTCATATCTGTAGAGACAAAATAAAATAAAATAAAAAAAAGCTCATTGAATTTGGTTAGTACTTAAAGTTTTGAAAAAAATTTATCGCGGTTGTTATCTTGAATTTTTCAAAACTTTGAGTAAAGATATCTCGACAACTATTTATCCAAATTCGATGAACTTTTTTCTTTATTTTGATTCTTCACATCTGTAGAATCAAAAGAGTTCATTGAATTTGGTTAGATGGTTACCGAGATATCTTCGCTCAAATTTTTAAGAACTTTTCGTTCCTTAAATTGTTTTGACTTTGAATGAAGATATCTCAGCAACCGCCTAATCAAATTTGATGATTCTTATTTTATTTATTTTATTTTGATTTTAATAGATCTGTAAATTCATGAAATGGTTGCCGGGATATCTTTGATCAAAGTTGTAAAAAAATATAAATTCTGTGAGGTTATGAAAAAATTGGGATATGGCGCCATATTTGAAATAACAAGTCCATATCGTGATGTACTAAATTTATAATGGTTAAAGAAGTTCTGTTCCTTGACATCACTTGCTTTCGGAAAACTTAATCAGGTCTTTGCAGCAAATCAATGGATTTTAATCGATTATGAAAGTCTATCCTTCATAGGTATTCAGACTGTACGCTAGTACAAATTCGGACGGACATACGAAAATTATACTAAATTTTGATAGTACGTACGTACGTACGTACGCTAAAAATACGTATAGACTTGTAAATTCAAGTAACCATTTTTAATGGTTAGGGCGAGCGCTAGTATTGTCCTTTTTTCATGTAAAAGTAACATGAGCTTGAAGTTTTTCTTTTACAAACCGTACGTACGTACTATCTTTATATTTACGTTTTCGTACTGTACTACTTTACTACGTATATACCCAACATTCATGTCTGACCGCTGATAGGTACGTACGTACGCAATCTAATTTTGGCAAGGAATCTTTTTGGTTAAGATAAACATGTGATTTTCTCATGTTACACCTGATCTTATCCTCGTGACTGATGCTGGCCAAAATGTGACCAATAGGAACTGTGAGCTTATGTCACATATTCAATACATCACCTTCATATCTTTAAATAGGAATAAACAAATGTAACATGCATGGCAGAATACTGTACGACGCTTGTTTCAGGACAGGAGTTAAACTCCGCTCTTGTATTTTTTGTACCTTCCATAATAGTTCTATCACGTTTCGTCTAGAAACTCTTTTATAAAGGTTAACTTTATTTAACTTAACATTCTCTTCTCTCGATTAAAATATATAAGTAGAAAGTTTGATCCCCTAATTAATAGCTATTTTTAAATCATGTCGTCGGACCTTATGGACTATGAAATGGTTAATAAAAACGAAAGTGAGGTTGGAACAGCAAACAATGATAATAATGGTTTGAATAATAAAAACGAAAGTGAGGTTGTAACAACAAGCAATGATAATAGTGGTTTAAATGACAATATAGAAGGTGGCTCTGGTCCAACTAATGAGGATAACTCGGGGAATGATAATGCAAATCATGGTCTTGGCTCAGAAAATGAACCGACATTTGACCCTAGTTCGACGAGTAATCCAAACAATCCTGACAATATCTCTAACTCAGCGGGTGATCCAAACGATAAAGGCTCCAGTTTAGCAGATGATAATGCTCAAACATCCCAAACAAATACTGGAACAATGGACATCGATAATCAAAATGAAATGACGAATGTACAAAATTCTGAAAACGAAGATGTCACTACAAACCAGCAACCATCAGAACCAGAAAATCAAAATGATAATGCTGAAACACAAGAAGTCTTAGAACATGATAAAAAAATTGCTTCATTAGAGGCAAAAATTGTTGAAGATGATAAGGAAATCGCCCAAGCTTACAAAAATATAAGTAAGCTTGAAACTGAGCTTGAAGAAACTAGAAAGAAAAGTCAAGAGATTTTCAATGCAAATCATAAACTTCATCAAGATAATTATAGCAAAGATGCTCACATTTCAAATCTTACAAATGAATATAATAAATTATACAGTCGCTATAATACATTACTTAAATCATTAGATGAAGTTACAAAAAAAAATGAAGAATTAAAAATTGAAGCTGCTCATTATCAATCAAGATTGGGTGATGCGAAAAATTTCAAGCTAGGTGACGATGATCCTAATAATAGTACTGCTCTTACACGGGACATTGAGCAATTACAAGATAAAATTAATTTGTATGCAAGAGTAAAAAAGGGTGTGACACTTAATTTGGACGCTGCGAAGGCTGCCTTGCTAAAATACGGCTGTTCACTAGACCATGTTGCAAATGAAGATTCGGAAGAAAAGATACTTATTAAATGGCTTCTTCAAAGAAACTTGATCGAAATTGTTACGGACATGATGAATAAATATTTAAACAACAAATTTCGTCGTTCTGACGAATTATCTCGCGAATTAGAATTAATAGATATGACTCGTAAAATGACTGGACTATTAAGCGAATTTGATAAGCATCGTGATGGTATTGATGAAGTAACTCAAGCTGCTCCGATAAAACTACGTCAACAGATCTATGCTGTTCTAGGTGATCGTGGTTTTGCCGATGTTAAAGACGAAAAGAAAGAACATCCATTCATCTCTTATGTTGTGAACCAAATTGACACCACCATGTCCAATTTTCGTACTTTTAATGATGATGAAAAGAAACAAGAAATTGATAAATTGCTACCATCTATCGTTAGAGAAATTATAAAAATTTTCTTTTTCCGATTAAAGGTGCAAGAACCAGAAGCAACATTCAGATGGTTTAAAAGAGGTGATAAAATAGATCCTATTCAAATGGTTGGTCCATGGGATGAAAATATAGATCAGTGGTTCGTCGATATATGTTATTTTCCTTTGGTTGGTATAGACCTAGATAATGAAAACAATCGCAAGATCCTTTTCCAGGCAAAAGTTGCTGTTTATAAAGAAAAAAAAAGTGGTTTTAATAAAGTTTTTAACATGTTGATACCCGAAGGAAAGCGTGCACAACAATCTCGTCAGCAAGGCAAACAAAACAGTTCTGGTAGTCCTCCAACTACTAGACAAAATAGCAAAAGTGCTGATCCCGACCTTCAAGGTGATTCAAAAGGCAATTTGTGGTAGCACCGAATGTACCTCCAAAGGGCCAACATTCTCAAAGTCCAACATGTTGTCTAATAATAATCAAACTACAAAATAGCGAAAAAGTTTTTTTTATGTTATAAACATTTTACTTAATGTTAATTTTATTACATCTAATTGTCCAAATTTTTTGAGAAATTATTGTTATTTTAGAGTATTCATGATTTGTGCTGGTGTTTTATTATACAATCAAAAATCGATTTATTACTTATATTATTATATTTCAATAAACACAACCAATAAAATAAGTTTTTTTTTAAAAAAAAATAACTACTATCTACTACAGGTAATTTTTATTTGTGATTTACAATGTATAAAGAATTTTTAAAACAAAAATTAATTTTTTGAAAAGAATTATAATTAAAATAGCAAATGGTAATTATTATTAGAGTGCATTTTTAAAATAAAACAAAGATCAAATATAAAGGTTCAAATTTTAGTTAAAGTTAGATTTATAAAGACTTTAAACATTTTTTTTATAATTTGCTATTCTGTTTCTGTTTATTAAAATTAAATTATTTGAAAATTACTAGAATTTCTCTCTTTAATTATATTAATCTATTAAAACAAAGATGCACTTAGCTAATGCCTAGGTGTAATCTGTTTTAGTAATATTTAGCTTTTTTGAATCTTTATTAAAGCAAATTAGAATTTTTTTATTTTTTTATTTTTTATTTTTTTTAATATTTAAGGTGAGGTCATGCCTCTGGTTTTTATTAACATATACTTAGATATATCCTTATATATATGTTAACATAGCAATACAGAGACTTAGACTAATTTATCTACGACCTAAACCTACTAGAGTGGTTCATGCCCTACACATGTCTCACTTAGATTAACACTTCTCAACTAACTATTTCTAGTAATATCACATTCCCTCCACATTTCACCTAACCAGTCATAACTTCCAATTTTATACGTCGGGTGTCCGCTCCTAATGAGCTTCCAAGTTGGTATACCTGCAAGCACGATCTATTGCAATTTCTCTCTAAGGTATTTTATTCATGCAATCGTAATTGGTGCAGATGGTTTAACAGCCTCGTATCTCAAGCCAAGAACTTGCTGCCTAGTTAGATTCACCACATGACAGAGTTGATATTCCATTGTTGAATTAAGGACTTATTTTGGGTTTGCACCGCCTCAACCGGTTTGCATCCCTTCATGTGTCATCTCTCTCCATGAATGCTTTAATCTCCTACTTATCTGCTCAGGTACTACTAACCCGTATCTCAAGCCAAGCCCTGCTGCCGCCGCTGGTTTACCACCCCAGGACTTAATATTCTTTTTCTGATATAGTAGTACTAACTAATCCATTTGTACTTTCTCATATGGTATATTACCAGAACCATATTGCGTAGTTGCTTTAATGACCTATTTTGTTAAAGACCAGCC
>CAJVPZ010001756.1:0-13765 GCA_910592135.1 Racocetra fulgida | reverse complement strand
TTACCTATTCTGATTGGTCAAATTTGTTGTTTTTACGATTCTGATTGGTCAATCACATGATTTCATATGAATACCACCGATTACTATTAAAAATGATCTACGGACACCCTACCCTTAAATAAGCTATAAATTGTCTACGTATATGAGCTTGTATATTGAGAAGAGTTTCTTTTTTATCATAAGGATTAGTAAATTATTTACAATAAATAGGATATTGCTTATTAAACTATTTGTTTAAGTTCTCTCTAAAGTTGAAAAGAAATGGAATGTAGAATTGTTTAAGGAAAAGGGTTTTAGAAAAATTAAATGATACTAATGTGTTATATCTGAAGGCAGATGTTATTGTAAAATAGAGTCATTCCAGATCAGTTATAGTGATCTCTGTAGTAATTTAAACTTTTTAGGAAAGAAGTTAAGGTCTTTAGCAAGCTTAATATAATTAATAATTTCATATTATTCAGAGAGGTATAGGTGAAGATGTACAATATTAAGAGAGACTTGAAATTCTTGTTTATGAGTATATAGAGGAAAAGTAAGAGATAATTCAAAGATTTTAACATAATTAAGTTTAGTAAATAGAATAGTTGTAAATTTGAGCAATAAGTTTCTGAATGTAGCTTCAAGATATTTAAATAGGATAGATGCTTGAGGGTTGACATCAGGATTAGCTTTGTAGATAATATCTGTAAGAAATTGAGATTTTCAGCTGCTATAGTATGGACAATATATTGAAATGAAGCTTTAAGTAGATGTTTAGTTTTGGTAGCAGGCTTAATTTTTTTTTCTAAATAAAAGTTATATAGATGTTTTTTAATAAAGATAAGAATTTGTCTAGCTAAAGGATTGAGTTTAGTTTGTTTTGCTATTTTTTCATTGATAGGAAATTTAGCAAGCCAATCTAAGCTAGCAGTAGCTTCGTTAGCTGCCTTTTTCTCCTGCTTTTAGCATAATGTTTTAAGTATAGCCTGTGCTTGAGATTCTTTTTCTTGTAGTTGTTTGTATTGGTTTGCTATTATATATTGGATACTCTCAAATAAATCAGGAGTATTGTTATTTTCTATATTTTTATCTGTCTTTATATCTTTTGTTTGTTGATTCTGTTTAGGTTGTTGTTTCTGTTTAGATTGTTGTAGTTCATTACTTGCTGTTTGTTGTTGATGTTCAGAGTATTGTTGTTGTTTTTGTTGTTTCTGTTACTGTTTTTGATGTTGTTCTTGTTGTAAATATTGTTTGTCTGCCTTTGCTTATTCTTTCTCTTCTTTTGTTTTTTGTTAAAGACATTTCAAGTTCTATACTTCATTGTCAAAGAAGAAGCAACCTTCTGGAAGTTGGTGGTGATTGTTAATAACTTTACAATTGATTGCAGTCTAGTATTTAGGACATGTATAGGTATGGATTTTAGGAGCAAAAAAGGTTGAAATGGTTGTTGATATTGATGTGATCGATAGCTTGATTCATTTGTTCTGTATTGTTTGCTTGTTTTTCTTGCCAACGACAGGAGCTAAAAATATAAAAACATAAATAATACTGGTTGCAGAATTAAATAGTATATGAAAGTTGCTACAGAAGCATTTAACTGTTGCAGTTGTATATAGTGCTTTGAAGAAGTGAGTTTTTTTGACTTGTCTAGTATTTACTGTAATACAACTTGATGGTCTAAACTAAGGAGTGATTGTTTTAACTGTACTTAGTTTATCTTCATAAATAGCAACTCCGAAACTATTTGTATAGTTTGCATAAAAGGTATTAAGATCAAATATATCAGCATCTTGAGTAATTAAAGTAGGCATGTTGGTGGATATTTTTGCTTAAGAATATTAATACGATTGTCTTAGTAAAATTCTTGAGAAATAGCACTTAAAAAATTTAAAATAGTATATTTAATAGAACTAGATAGGAGTAGATACTACTGAAGTCTTTAGTATAACTACTGTGACTAGTGTGGTTTGTATAACTTTGTGTAACCTTATGTAACCCAAATTAGTCTAGAGTAGTATGAGAGTGTGGCTAGTATAGCTAGTGTAGCTAGTGTAACAAAAGGGTTACATATAACACCAAACTATATATAGAGTACAAAGTAATATAAAAATAGCAGGTAATAAAAATAGATTTGTATTATTAATTGAATTACTATTTTAGGTAGTTTGATTAATATAATAGAAAATTTAATTAATTCTAAGTTTGAATATGATCTACCATTATATGAAAAATGGGTTTAGAAAAAAAAGTTGGGAGTAAAGACAAAAAAATTTTTAAGAATTTTTATAGAGAAGCAAAGAGAGTTTTGTTAATATTTTGATCAATATTAGACTGAAATACTTTATTAAAAGCTTGTTTTAACCAGATGGGTAAGCTTAATAACTTAACTTAATGTTACTAGATAAGTTGTAAAGACAGTTTTAAAGAAATAGTTAAAAGTTTGAATTCTAAAACCAAAAGAGGTTTTTGTAGTGTTATACTACGAGTTTTTAAGATAAAGACTTAAAACTTTTAAATTATATGTAAAATTAAGAGCTAAGCAAGTTTACTTAAAATGTTAAGAGCAGTTATTTTAGTAAAATATTGTGTTATTAAAAATTTTATACTGGCAAATTTTTAATTAAGTTTTGTATAAGTGATTGACAGAAAGAGTTGATATGGATTTTTTAATTAATTTACTTATATTTATTTATTTTTATTTTTATTTTTTAAATGCCATAGTTAAAACTTTTTTAATAAAATAAAAAGAGTTCTATATTTAAAGATTTCAAACTAAAGGGTGTAGCAACTTAGTGAAGTAGTCTAGTTGTTGCATCCCGAATATCAAGGTCTAGAGTTCAATTCCTACTGTCAATGATATTTGAAAACTATATTTTGAATATCCTTCTATAAGAAGAATATACTAACTTAATTGGTGTTAGTTTTTGACTGTAATTGTGATTATATCAACATGATTTAGAAAACAGATCGGTGGCTCTATATATAGTATCTATATCTAAAAACCCGTACTGCAGGAAAGAATATAGAAGAATGCAAGCCAATATATATAGATGTACCTCTGAATATTATACCATAGTTGGTGCAAACTCATAATAAATCTGTATGGGAGTTATCTAACCTGTTGTATAAAAATTCTATAAGACTAATCCCAATTAGAAAAGTTACTCCAAAGTTCTGAATACAGTATCCATATCTGAAAACCTGTACTGCAAAGAGTTATGATTAGAAATATAGAGGAATGCAAGCTGGTATATATAATTGTATCTTTGAACATTGTAGAATAGTCAGTGCAAACCCACGATAAAACTGTATAAGAATTATCCTAGCTATATAGAGTAGGACTATATGTTAGCTTCACTAAAACATTACAAACACACTATGTATAAACACAAACACAAACATTAAATTAAGAATATAAGATATCTTTATATGTAATATAAATGCAGCCACTACCTTACTAAAAGATACATCCATTGTAGTTAGTAAGGAAAATGAGGTATAGAGGCAGGCAGTAAAGCCTCTATACCTGAAGGCTTGTAATAATGATGGTCAGACTCAATGTACAGGGCAGGCTACAAGTTCTTTGGAAACTATAAGAACTGGATATATGGCGAGTAACTATGTAAAAGAAACTAATCTGGCAAGTTTGCGACCAACATCCCTAGAATCCTGCAACTTGTCTATATGCTACAACAAATTCTTACAATTTTATAAACTACCAATAATAACAACTGAAACTATAATTGCATCATTTATCCAACAACTGCAACAAAATATATCAGAAAATTTTAAACCTAACTTAAGATTTTCTATACACAACTTACACCATGAAGCACATATATATCTACTCAATAAATCGAGCATACTTTATAACCATACTCAATAACATATACTATCACCCCACTACACTTCATATATACCAACATCTATAACCCCTTTCATATAATTCGATGGGAGCAACATTCTGTTGAATCTTCTACTAGACACTTTATTAAAAGTATTTGCAAATCTCAGATTTTAGCAATGTGGTCATCACAAAACCATAATACTGAATGGTCATCTTTTATACAACAGATAGACTGGAATGCTACCTGGCTATTTTTTAATCACAATCAAAAACCTACTCACAACTTTACCAACTTTAAACTAAACCAACTTAAATCATTTAAAATTAAAACTTTACTTAATGAATTGCCTACCTACTTCTTCTATTACACTAGATATCCCACTATCTTCAACAATCCTAATTGCTTTTTCTGTAATAGTTCAGACTCTGTTTCACATTGGATTGTTTGTTCTAACCCTACTACTCTTACCAATATTATTTCTAATTCTATTACTGTAACTCTTCGCAACTTAGCATTAGACCTATTTAGTAACCAAACCAATGAACTTATAGACACAATTCAAAACTATGCAGCTTTCAGAAATATAGTAGTAGGACCAAATGATCTCCTGTTAGATATCATACTTAAAGGCTTTATCTCTATATCTCTAGTCCAAACTATTCAAAAGTTTGATATCCCCTACAAATTTGCATCTTAAATCATTATTAAAACTTTACTTCAAGTTAATGAACTTACTTACAAACAAATATGGAAACCATACTGTATCAACTTCTCAAACTGGAAAAAGCAAAACAAGATTACATTACCTTATAACCAACCTCAAGACCAACAAATTACTGACAGAACTCTAAAACGTACTCGCAAATTATATACCTACTCCTGCTAATGTGGCTTACCTGTCCAACTACATCTAAACAATTCCTGCCCACCACTTGAACAGGCCATTAGCAAAATTAATATCTTTAATATATTATGGGTTAAATACAGTATATCTCCTAATTACATCCTCTTTATCACAATCTAGGTGAGTCTTTGACCACTCTAGTAGGTTTAGGTCACAGATAAAGTAGTCTGAGCTTTTATTCTTGCATGTAGTTTTTACTTTTTATATTTCATGTATTGGAAGGTTAATAACTCTTTGTAGTTATTATATTAAAAACTATTAATAAAGATATGAGCAAGGCCTCACCTTAATACCAAAAAAAAAAATAAAATAACCATACTCAACTAACTATTAAGACAATTAAAGAATTTTTACAAACCCCACCTAAATCATATACTACTACACACTCCACTTCTCTAACCCATCTGTTTAATGCACTAAACATTGATAATAACTTATTTCTAGATAATGAAATAGAACCAACTCACTCACTTACACAGAATACTATCCACTACCATCACAATAACCAAACTACACCTACAGGAAACATACAGGATTCCAACTCCTCTCTACAGCTAAATATTGCTACCCATAACGTACAAAGATATAACATGCCAGAGAAATGATTTCTATAGGAAATCTACTGCCTAATTCACAATCTACATATAGTTAGTCTTACTGAAACAAAAATCTCTAACAACACAAACACAAAATTTCTTAACACAAACCACTACTCCTACTACTGGTCAAATTTACCAGACACTAAAGAAGGCATATACATTATGATTTAAAAACAATTCCAGTCCTATATCCACAACATTCTTAACCATCCAAAAGGTACAATTGCAATAGATCTATTTTTTAAAAATAATCACAATTTTGAATCATTTCTGTCTATCTTTTCTCAACTAACACAACACATCGCAAACTAATATAAAAAAAGTTATAATATGGATACAACAAGCTATAGCATTAAACCTATATCCAATAATTCTTGGTAACTTTAATACAAATACTGACACAACTGTATCATCAGCTACTAAATTCTAACTACTCAACTACCTATACAGTACTAATATGTATAATTTAGCAAACCACACAAATAACCTACAGCATACTTGGCAAAGCACCCGATATTAAACCAGAATCGATTATATATGAGCTGGTAATACACTAATACCATATCTACACAAATTCAAAATAGACAATTCATCATCCTCTACAAATAGTAATCATCAAATCCTAATCTCAACCTGGCTGTTCCTATTCGTACTTTCTAGAATCAACCAAAAATTCAAATATAAAAGAAGAGTATTTAACTACAAATCAATGTCTAAAGAAAACTGTAAATCCTTTACCAATCAAATCAATTCAAACATGAATATACATCAAGTTTCCACCAATACTAATAAAACAGAATCTGTTGAAAAGACATGGCATAAAATACAAACCTGTATTATGAATGCAGCATACCAACATATCTCTAACAGAAAAATTATAACAAAAAACTTTTTTCATTTGTTTACTCCCAAAGCAACACAACTTCACAAAGACCTTAAAACAATCAGATACATGATACATCAGGTTCAAAATTATTTTACACATAATATCACATTGCCAGACAATATACTAGACCTAATCGACAATCTCAACACCAAACACAACTTCACCATTAATACACCACTACATCTTTAATCAAACATAGCCTCATAGGTACGAGAAACCAAAGAATACTGGAAAACACTATATAATACAAGAAATCTTGAAAATGCACAATATCTTATACAGCATATCAATCTAGCTACAAACAAAAGATGTGACCAATTACTTACTAATCCAACAAAGATAATAAACAGTATACTGAATCGGCATAAGGACACTATACATTTTGAAAATATTAAGACTGACACAAATATTATCAATAACTTAGATGACATTAAACAACATATACATAATCATTATGACGAATGGACAGCATATTATCCATACAACACTACAATCTTTGACCAAGACTGGAAAGCAGAATACCAACCTAAACCAGAAATAAGAACAGAATAGTATGATTCTGTACTTAGAGAAATCAGTATAGAAGAAGTTATACAACATCAGGAAACTTTTTTTAGTGCAGATTTGTGCAAAACTGCAAAAAAAATAAATAATAAATTAAATAAAAATATGTGTAAAATTTCAAATCTGGCAGCTATAGCTGCAGAAAATTAAGCACAATTCTGTATAAAACTTCAAATTTTAAAAATTTTGCAAATTTTTTAGTGCAAATCTACAAAAATCTGCATTTTGACAGATTTTTGCAGATTTGCACTAAAAAAATTTTTCTGATAAAACAATCCAACATCTACCTAATAACAAAGTATGTGGCCCATCAGGGATCAGCTATGAAATGATTAAACATATTGAACCCAATATGTTACAAGTTATTACTTCACTTCTTAACAGATGTATCAACACCCAAAATATTCCTAAACAATGGAAAAACAGTAGAATCTATCCTATTTTCAAAAAACCTCAATTTGACAGAAATCTTAACAACACCAGACCAATCAGTCTAATTGAACACATTAAAAAACTTTATACCAAAATTTTTACAAATCGATTAACCCAAACTTTCACAATATACGCTATACTCAACCCACATAATTATGTTGCACTTCCAGGCAACTCAACAAACAACCTAATACATATACTCAATAATTTCATAAAAGATACTACTTGTAACAAAAAACAAATATAGATACTCTCACAAGATATGAGTAAAGCATATAACTCTGTTAATCTACATCTTCTCATCAAAGCTCTACAAAGACTTAACATGTCTCTACACAATCAATATAACCAAGCTATCACCAACTTTAGACTTACAATACCATACTTAGTAAAGGATGACATTGACTAGGGAGAAACTATAACACCATTACTTTAGCATATCTACTATGATCCATTAATCAATCATATACATTACAAATACAAAGGATACACATCCTCAGTCCAATGGCTTATATAACTCAACTCTACAAAATATAAAAACAAATCTATATCAACATCTGTCTTAGCCTATATGGATGACACATTATGGCTTAGTTCATCTGTAAGCCAGCTTCAACAAATAAATCATACAGCTGTATCTTTCTATACAATAGCTCATATTAAAGTAAATTTACAAAAATTTATTATCATCTCAAACACCAATTCAACACCTCGAATCAACTTCATGAACTCCACTATTACTATATAACCCACACACACTCTATTTAAGTTTTTAGGCTGCTAGTTTACAGCTACTCTTAAATACAAAAAACAAATTAAACTTATCAAACAAGAGACATCAGGACTCAATGATATACTTAAAACCAAGAATATAACAGATAAACAAGCTATCTATATCATTAACAAGTAATTATCCCAATCATAGAATACCATATTCACAATATAGTAATTCCAAAAACCACTTGCACTCAATACTATCTTCATACCTTACTACAGCTAAACATAAAGCCAAATTATCTATTACAACACCTAATAGTATTATGTTTAACCACAATATTTATGGAATTAAAAACATTTGGGATATTCAACTACAACATCATATTTCTAACTTCTTACTTAGAATCAATAATCCAAACCTCACAAGTACTAGCACACATATAAGGCTTCAACAACTACAAAACAATCTATGATCAAGTACCAATATTCTTCAACATTCATAACCCTTAATTGATAAACCAAATAAGAATACTACTATATTTAAAATTATACAACTACTTTACTAACTTCAACTTAATATAAATATTCACACTAATTTTACACAAATTCACACACTTCAAAATCTCTATACAACTATTGAAAAAATACTATATACACACAAATTATACCTATCCTTCAAAAAACAATTATGCACAAAAAATATTATTTACCTCGAACTACTTACATTATATGATAACACATCTCTAGTCAACTGGTTATATATCTCACCACAGCTATAATACATCCTTACAAGTCGTAAACCACTATGGTTTACAACACTAGAAAATAAACTTATTATTGATCAACAAACTAGATTAATTAATACTCAACTACAACTATTGAATACAAACACTCTATTCTTCAATACTGGTCATTATAAGGCTAAAGCTAAACTTTGGTTAATCTTATATAATAACAATAATATAATTTTAGGAAAAGCCAGAAGATATAATCACCATGATGATTCAATATCAATTACATATTGGCGAATTGAATTCGACTATTTCTACACCAATCTTTATCCATCACTTATATATACCTGTAAACCATACACAGGATGTTCACTAAACTCCAACCAAATTAACAATACATGCACATTAAATGTTTCAGCCAATTTATTTAACAAACTCTTATATAAGAAAACAAACAACAATACTTCCAACAAACTCAATCTGCATACTAATCTATTAGACTCAATATACTCAATTGCACTACATAATCTAACTACAATATCAAGACTACCAACTGTTATAATCTATAATAATGCAGTATTTGAAATCTTTAAGAACAACCAACCTTCACAAATCCTGCAACAAATAGCAATAAATAATACAATATATACACAACTAACATTCTACACAGATGGATTAGTTAGTAATATTACTACTGAGCGATGTACAATGGGCATAGGCTGGGATTGTATTGCACAATTATTCTGCTACAATTCAACTCTGGCCCTCTTCTTACAAAGCTAAACTACTACAATCCTTTCTGCAATATGTACATACTCACGAAACAGTAATATTACCATTTATACTGACTTACAATCTATAATATCTAAGTTTAACAAACTTGCTCAACAACCACCTGGACCAAACAAACAATATTCATACAACTACTGTCCAATTTGGCATATACTACTAAATCTTATCAAATTCTACAGATTAAAAATTAAACTTCAAAAAATTACAGTATACAGCAATAATACATTTAATGATTTAGCTGACAGTCTAGCTAAAAACTGAAATCACATAACTGATCTTGAATTTTACATAGTAATATTTACAATCCATCATATTACTTACAATAGACAACCTATGCATTTGAGCAACAAACTCGTAAATCTATTAAAAACATCTATAACAGCTACATAATAGCATTATAGTCTTCTTAACACTGAATAGAAAATATTGTACCTCTTGCAATACAAATTAATTGAAATGCCACCTAGCTTTATTTAAATAACAATCACAAAAAATCTTCTTCCTATACCAACTTCAAACTTTGTCAAGAGAAAACTTTCAAAATTAAACTTATGTTTAATATACTACCTACACTATCAATCTTATATACCCTATATTCTCAATACTTCCCAGATATCAACTGCATTTTATGCAACTCTTATGAAGGTCAAATGCATTGGCTTACTTGCCCAAGTACATCTAATCTAAATACAATCATTACTAACACAATACAACAATTTTTGCAAACCTCCAGACTTGACTTAATAAACACACAATGTCAAAAGCTACAGAACAAACTTATCTATTATCCAAGTTTATCACTTAACCTCTACACCAGAACCAACACAAATATATTCACAACTTTACAAGGATTCATACCTATTATACTAATACAAACTATTAAAAAGTATACAAACTCTAACAAAACAGCAACAAATATTACTATTTAACTACTCTTACAACTATCTCAAAATATATACAATCTAATCTGGAAACTATATTGCACAAAGTTATTAAGCTGGAAGCAAGAACACAACATACCTACTCAAATAAACAGAAATTGAATTAGACAAAACATAACATCCACAGCTAATAACTCATAGTTAAAAATATCATATATCTACAGCTGCAGCTGTGGTTTACCTGATCAACAACACATAGACAATAACTGCCCACCTCTTAGAAAAGAATTAAAAAAGCATACATATAGTTAACTTCTTGGATAAAATATAGCATACCTACTAACAATATTATAAATTATAGAATCTAGGTGAGTTTTTAACCACTCTAGTAGGTTTAGGTTGCAGATAAATTAGATTTTAATATCTATAGTTTGAGTCTCATTCTTGTAAAAATATTTGTAATTATTGGTCTTATTGACCAGAGAAACCCTAGTAGATTCTCAATATAAATTATTAAATAAAGATAAAGCCAAAACCTCACCTTAAAAAAAAAAAAAAAAAAAGATTTCAAACTACATTTGTGCTACTAACAAAGCACCTAATGTGACATTATATTTCCTAATTTTCTATAAAATGCTTATGAATTATTATATAACTAATTAGCTAGAGTAGGTTAGAGGAAATCTAAGGTATATATCATAGCATTTAAGAAATACAATTAGTTAAAGAAAAGTCTTGTAAAAACTATTTCCTTATAAAAGAAGAATAATCTATTTGAGATATATTTAATAAGGAAGTATTTGGTAAAATATATTTAATTTGTTTAGTTTTGAAGATAATATTTTGAGCTTGTTCTCATTAATATTGAGAGATGTTTCATATAGTCCATATTTCCTTATAAAACTAGTTTAAAAAGTTGTTAGATAGAGTAGTTAAAAATTGTTTAGTTTGCTTTGCTATATGTGATTTAATATTTTCATAAACTGTTAGAGGATAAATACTAATAATATAGTATAAAAAGTGGGTTTGAATTATTAAGTATGAATCGTAAAAGAATATTGAGAATTGTAAGTGAGAGTATGGTTGTTATCTTTAGAGAGAAAAGTGTATCAGTAATTATATCTGTTAATGAATATTAAAGATTTATATTGTTATTAAAGCAAAGAAGTAAATGTAAAGTATTCTCTAAATTAGAACAGCAGGTATAGTTTGGTGTAGTGTATAAGTAGAGGTAACGGATATTAAGATTTCTATAGTAGAAAGATTGTTGGTTAGAATTTTAACTCTTAAGAAATATTTTAAAAGGTTGTATTATAAAGAGTTTAAAATATTAAAATATAATTTCCAATTAATTTCAGATATATCTTTAAATATTTTAAGTGAAGACCATGAGTAAAGTTCTTGTATAGTATATATATTTTAATAAAAGTTCATATTTTAAAAGAAATAGATGGTTGTTCTATAAAAGTAAATTAGTAGATTTGCATAGTTATGAGAGATTTCTAATATAGTTTTGTTAGCTCCTTGCTTAGCAAGTGAGTCTGCTTGATTGTGAAGAGAATTAGAATGTAATTTGATTTTGTATAATACAAAAGAGATGTTTTTAGTAGATTTAATATTATTAATAAGAAATAAGATATTTCAGTTTTGGTTTTAAATAGGTTTAGTATAGTATGTTTGTCTAAGATTTTTAATTGCAGTATTGTTGTCCAGATGAATATTGATATGGGTATTATTAGGGATTATAAAAAGAAGAGAAATAATAGCTTCAAGTTCTGCTCAAGTTGTATCCAGATAGAGAATAGTAGCAGCATTAAATTTAATGGATATATTGTTTTTACAGATCTAGCCAATATCAGATCTGATATTTAATGATTTTAGATTTTGAATTGATGCATCAGTATAGAATAGAGATCTTGAGAGATAAGATGTTAAGTAAGTATAAGAAGATTTATGAGTTGATGTTGATAGGTGGTTGATTAAATTATATTGTATATTAGTTGAATTTCTTGTATAGGAATGTTAATTTGTAACATTTGTTGAAGAGGAGTTGTAGTATTAATAAAGTTAAATATATCAGTTAATGATAGAATTTCTTTATAATCAATTTGAATATGAAGTGGATTGTTTAGTTTATTAGTTAAATTATAAAGAAGAATAAAGAAGAAGAGGATTTGGAAGGATAGAGAATTTGTTGATATTAGTTGAGAAAAGCCTAAACTAGTAGAAGTTAATTTATATGTTAGAGTATTGGTTATAGAAGTTAAATATGTAAGGAAAGAGATGTTATTGGTAGTAATAGATAGTCATATTAGTTGGTAGAAAGTAATGGTGAGAAAAGATTAGTTGTATTATATCAGAAATATATTTACATATAAGTTGGCTATTGCAAAAATTAAATTGATTGCATTTATTGGTTATTAATATTGTTAAAATAGAGATGTAAATAAAAATATAAATACTATATAAAAATAAATAGAAATTGAACAGAATGCAAATTTTGAATCAGATAAATTGAAGTTTCAAAATTCTCGATTATAAAATAAATATTTTATTTAGACTATTTGATATAATATACAAATTCTTAAATGCACGTACTATATATGCTATCCATTAATACATGCTTTGTTTTAAATCAAAGCTATCCTTTAATAAAAAGATCAGGTTTAAAAAAATTTTTTCTAATATAGCTTACATCAAAATATTAGACTAGTTTTAATTATAATAAAAATTCTCTATTATACTAACTCTTAATTGTAATTTATAATTCTGAAAAAACTAACTGCAGTATAAAGCACAATTAGTAAAAGTAACTATATAAATAAATCTATCTGATATTTAAAATTTCTTTGATATTAAAATGAGTGCTGATCAAAATTCTGACAAGCACAATCCTGACAGATCATAATCCTAACAAAAAAATCCCAACTGTCAAAAATTTTGATAATTAAAAATCCTGACAATTGGATAAAAATCTCAAATATGAGGTATGTTTAAAGTGAAGCAGACTCTTATAATTTAATTGATTTTAGGGTTAGATCACTTTAGATGAGGGTTAAGCTCAGATTAGCTATATTTTTCTTATCAAATTTTAATTGACAGGATGTTAGAATTTTTGCTATTAGGATTTTTTGTCAGGATTATGATCTGTCAGGATTTCGCTTGTCGAGATTATAACCCAAACCCATTAAAATACTATAATGTACCTTAGTACATGCTTCTACAGTATATAATTTTACAAAATAAGTATCATTAAAGATAAACCTGTTATTATGCTTTCAATTTTATTTTGTATCAGAAATAATCTATCTAATTTATTAGATATTGTATTCAATACAAATATAATTAAAATCATAAAACTATACACTAAACTTTTAACCAATCGACTAAACCACATATTTACCAAACATAAAATCCTCTCTCCTTACAACT
>CAJVPZ010001755.1:0-13768 GCA_910592135.1 Racocetra fulgida | reverse complement strand
TATCGAAAAACTATACTGTTATTTCACAAAATTCATCACGTGTCCCACTAATTTTCAAATCAGCTGTAATACTAAATGAAAATTTTTGGTAAAAAAAGTGACAATAAAGTGAATACGAATAAAATGAAATAATAAATTTTGATAGGAATAAAGCCTTTTAAATATAACAATATCGACAGTCTATAATAATATCGTCGATAATAATATTTACAGCCACTATAATTTCGGTAGTCAATAATAATTTCGGTAACCAAAATCAATTTAGACACGTAACATTTTGAGACACTGTGGGCGAAAATACTAAAAAAAAATTAGCCATAAGGCAGCTGCGCAACGCTGTCATGCGAAACCAGGAATGTAAATTTATGAATAGGCTAAAGATCATATATGGGAGCTTGTCAATATAAAAGGGCAAAATGTTTTTTAGTAATTTTTTTTAAAATTTAAATTAAAATATCTCAATAACTAGTAAATCAATTTTAATAAAAAGTTTTTATTTTAATTTTATCACTATATAGAATTAAAATAATAATTTATTAAATTAGTTTATTTTTTTAAAAAATTTTTGCAGAATTTATTAAATTAGTATAATAGTTGTCGAGATATTTTAATTTAAATTTAAAATACTTTTTACTTAGAAGAAATTCCTCTTTTCTAATGACAAGCTCCCATATATAGGCAAGCACCAATCACAATCTTTATTTCAATTGATCGTAATGTTTGAGTGTCACCTCAATCACTAGCTAATTACATTGAGGGAGGCGCTTGAGAACGCCAAAGTCTTATCAGGAAAAGGGTAGTCTGAACACTGATCTATTAGTCTAATGCTAATCTTGGTTCACTTTCAATAGCACACAGTCTTAAGAATTAACTGATTTAGTATAGATTATTTTTTTTAGTTTCATACAGAGTTTAGGACTAATTTTTGTACAGTACATCAGTTTAGACTAAACACCATAACAACTCTGTTAAACTGAACTAATCCATCTCTAACTATATAGAGCAATGTTAGATCGATTTAATAGAAAGTCACAGCTTTAAATTTAGCAGTATTACCGGATAAATACAAGTTAAAAACTTTTAAATCCTTATAGAATAATTTTTACATGACATTGTACATACAAATCATGCTGTCCAATAATATGCAAGATTTTGGCCACTGCCAGTTTACCTGTAAACCATGTACATACGTATATATGTACTTTATACTTCATGTTACGTTCCTAATACCCCTTTCAATAATTAGTTACAATATTGATATATTATACTATACTGCCAATGATGTTATATTTGGAACAACTAAGCCATACAAAGCTGGAATTTTTAGTAACGCATGTATAAATAAGGGTACACCTAATCATATGATTTATATAAAAAAGAATATTCAATCAATGATGTGGTTTGCATAGAATGACCAAACTTAACAATGCTGTAATTTTAGTAAAGCATGCATAAATATGGGGTAGCATAGTCATGGTGCAAAAATTTGTCGGTAAAATAATATCCGAGCTGATTGGACCAACCTTAAGGTCGGAAAATACCTAAGATGGGTTAATATAACTAAATCAGTTATACAAGTATTTTTCCAAGCTTAAAATGCTATTCAATATAGGTATATCTAATTATATAATGCATATAAAAAACAGATATGCAATCAAAGACGTAGATTTGTACAGAAACACTTAAGTCACTAATAAACTATATACTATATACTTCGTACTATGTTCCTAGTATAGATGATCCAGATGAAGCCAAGCAAAAATGAGCACAATTAGACATATATAACAAAACTAAAAGCATACAATAACAATGTAATACTTATACAAAAATACAGAAAATCACAGGAATAATCATTTAATTAGATGCCTAGAATCAGATACTCCACTTAACTTATCATTAAACCATATCTTTCATACTTTGTACTATGCTCCTGGTATGTCATTTGCTATAAATAATCTCTATTTTAGACATCTATGTATATTTAATTAGGTTAGAAAAAACTTTTACCAAAAAAAATTACATGAAAAAGTTTTATTAGTATTTAGTTAATTCTGTAATTACACAAGTAAAGTATATTGATTGATATTCTATTAACTTGATAATTTAAAAAATTTTAAATTGATCAATTATCTAGTTGTAAACTATTCAACTTTGCTCATATTTCCATGTCAGAAATTTAAGAATAGCATGGTCCTAGCTTGGTCTTAACTAATGTTGCTGGTAAAATTAAATAATTTCACTAGGTGAAATGGTGAAACAATTTTACCAAAATTACAACAAAATAAAAATTTAGTAAAATGGTGAAATTGGTAAAATTAGTAAAATTGGTGAATTGGTTAAATAGTAAAATTGGTGAAATTGGTAAAATTAGTAAATTGGTCAAATTGGTGAAATTGGTAAAATTGGTAGAATTGGTAAAATTAGTGAAATTGCAAAATTGATGAATTATTATGAATTTAAAAAAAATATTATTAATTAACTATTTATATTAATGCTTTAATAATATATAATAAATTCTAAACTTATATAATAATTTTAATCTTTAACATTAAAAATAATGAATCTTCTTTAGTATAGGTGGGCATATGTAAATTAAAACAAAATTATAATATATAAAACCTAATTAATTTGAGCTAATTTAAATTCTAACCTTAATCTTAATCCTAATAATTTATAAAATTAATTAAATTAGTTTAAAAAATTAATTTATATATGTTATAATTGCATAATAATTATATATGCCTACCTATACTAAAGATCAACCAAAATTTTGTATATTTTGCCTAAACTATACAAATAAATTATTATTTTTTATTTTAAATTCTAATTCTAACCTTGAAACTTGAAACAATCACAAAAAACTAAATTAAAAACTCAAATATAATATATTGATTGAATTATTTAGAAAATTTTATAATATGCCTTATTTAAAAAAAATAATTATTTATATTTATTTATCAATATTCTTAAAAAAGAATTTACAATAATTTAGTAATTAGATTATTCAAAATAGACTCTACTATTACAAAATTTATTCTTTTATTTGTATACAACTTTAATTGAAATTTGAATAGTACAATATGTTAAGAAAAACTTGCAAATATTATCTAGTTTTATAGTAAGAGTATGAATTTGACTCTGACATAGTATTATCATGAAAACAAGTGCAAAATTGCATTTATTGCATTTATTGCATTATTGCACTTGTTGCATTTGTTAATTATATTGGAATTAAAGCACTATTAGATAAATTAGTTATTGATTAAAGTACATAAATGTAATAAAGGCTGTTAAGGCCCAACTAAAAAAATAAGTTGCATGCAATACAAGTAAAATGTCCTATAAGTACATATTCTGTCCTATACAAAATGTTTCAAATCTTACCCTATATTATAGCATTACTTTATCTAAATAACTCGTTACATATCTCAACACATTGTTAAGAAAGATTTTCATTTGCTCATCTCTTACATGTGACTTAGATTCTTGGTTTCCGTCCTTAACCAACATACAGAGATGAAGCTGTGGTTTCCGATTTTAACAGTATATTATCTCATTTACGATTTTTAACCATTAAATACACCGAATTGGTTGTGGTATTGATGAATAGATAAAATTTAGTAAAGTGCAAATAAGAAGTAAGTGCAGACCGATTTGAAAGCTACTTACCCAATAAATCTAACCATCTCTTTTGAATATAGTTCTACGAATATATAGAACTTGAGCAAGCCATCCACGTTATTAGGTTCACTGTTGTTAATAGTGACCATAAAGTTATAAATCTACATGTTTACTTGCCCCTGTAACAAATCTCAACATTGTTATCATATAAACCAGTCTTCACCATTATAGGGCTTCGAGGACTTTTAATTAAATTGATCAAACATCGATATTTAAATTTAAGAAATTGTCCCGAAGCCCTATAATGGTAGAGAACATGTAATCTTATAATTGTATTTTCCGTCATTGTGATAAAAACCCCCAAAAACTTATCTTCATTATCCATTTAATAAACCTTTAATGAATTCTTTATTATCTTGAAACAATCTCAGACCTGCAATATAAGATATTATTTTTCAAGCCATAATAATTTCTCTTTATATTGCAAAATAATACTCCTATGCAAATCACAATGAACATATCTCGCTTTATAAATCAGGATCAGATCTCTTGATAATATCAGTCGTAATATTTTAAAATAACAATGAAAATTTTCACTATGAACATAATGAAATACTATTAAATATTCGGTTTGTAATAGTATTTTGAGTTAGTCCATATATCTCAATCTACTATCTGTCAATCTATAGTTCATATAATTTTAAACTTAAGTTATTAGTAAAAGTAATTCATATAAATACTTTTATACAAATTTAATCAACATACTTCTCGTAAAAATTCTGTGAAAATCGGGTAAAGTTTTACGTTGGTCTTTTGTTTTCTATCTAACCAGGCTGCTGAAAATATAAATTAGAATCCCTCTAAGCAATCCCTTGAATGCTACTATATCTAACCTATTAAAAGAAATTTATTCAATTACTTTCTTATACTCTGTAGCTTCAAATTGAAATTCTTTAATGTGTAATATTCTTATTTCAATTTATATATCTATTTTTTAGCTACTTTTTAAGAATCATATAGTGCACATTTTCCATAATTAGAATTTCATTCTCTTTAGTCAGAAAATAGTTAAATATGTATATAATCACGTAGCATTTAAAATAATTCATATTCTATTTACCCAAATTGCTATATAAAAGCTTTGTGCCAGACTTTCTTACTAATATTCTGTATATTATCTAATCCATCAAAAAATCTATTCAAAGTAGAAAATCCTTAAACTTCCCTATATTAAAATAGCTGATCTATATATCTTCACAAATTAATCTAAAAATTCAAAAAGCTAGTAAAAAATCTTGAAGCTTACTCGATCATTTATACAACAGGGTGAAACCTGCTATAAATTCATCAAAGCAGGTTTTACTAGAATTTTAATGCTATAATCTAAATGATAAGGGCAGTGTTATTTATCACCTGATTTTTTTTTATTAGAAGCTTACCCTTCCTCTCCTTCTCTTAATATATAATTTAATTAGATTCTTATATATAATTTTAAAATTTTTACTCCTCTCCTCCCCTAAAAAATCATCTGATTTTTGTCACGTTTCTAACCTTATTATTATTTTTTTTAAAGCCTTTAATAAATATGACTAATCGAGACTAATTGTTCTATAGTGATAAATAAAGATTGATAGAAGTAGACATATAATATTGATTTTGTCCTTGTGGTAGAAGCCTACTTGGTCTAGTCCAAAAAGTAAAATAATGGAATTCATTATATATAAATTCTGGACATGAAGAAAGTAATAAGGACAAAATAAATAGAACCACATCACAGACCATATGAAAAAGTGTGAAAATTCAAAGTTTCTTAACCCTTACTTTTATACAAAAAAGAATAGTTAGTATGATAAATTAAATAAAATTAAAAATAAATGAATATTCAAAGCCCTAAGCACTCAATTAATAGATATAATAATTTTATGAATATATGCTATAAATAAGTATATAAATTAATAAAAATTTAGTTTTTTTTTAGCTATATATAAATATTCTATTAGATTTAATAAAAGCTAATTTTTTGTAACAAAGTCTATTTTTTTTTATAAAATTAAAAAAATGATTTCACAACAAAGTTCAAATTTTTATTCTTTTACGAGCACTAGCATTAGTAATACTAATACTAGTTTTTTAGAGAATGCTTCTAATATACTTAGTGAAAATAAATAAGAATTTAATGAAACAAATGAATTAAGTCAATCTCTTAATAAAAAACACAAATATACTAGTAGTAAAAAATAAGGTAATATTTGGAAATATGTTAATAAAAGTGCTAGTTTAGGACAGGAACATTATAGGGTTAGTTGTAAGTAGTATGATATTACATGGAATAGAGGTCGACTAAATGAAATCCATTTACATCTTGCTCGACAATGCATAAATGTTTCTGATGATATTAAATTTTTTTGGTGAGATTTTATTACTGAAGAAAAGACACTTATATGAAAATCTAAATATGGGCAATCTGAAATTACAATACACTTTCAAAAAATTGAACCAATTCCTGAACTATAAGCACAATCCTTAAATCAGGCTATTTTAAAAGCTTGGGTAATAAGCAATTTTTTATTCGAAACTATAAAAAATCCTTATATAATTAATTTATTTCAACTTATGATTTCTGGATATAAGCTTCTATCATAAAATAAACTTTCTGATTATTTGTTAGACCAAGAAGTTTTAAGAATTGAAAAATGACTTAATAATGAATTAGAAAAGGAAGAAAATCTTACTTTAAGTATATAATTAATGAGGGTGTAGCAACTTAGTGAAGTTGGTAAGTTGTCGCACCCTCAAGTGGCAGGACAAGAGTTCGAATCCTACTGGTGACAAAATTTGGAATTTATAGAATATGTTATGGTATACTGTGTGACATCCTGAGGGGTAGTAGCACTTGTAACTTTGGTTGTATCAGCTTGTTCTGGAAGGCTATATAATGTATGAATTATGTAACCATGTAAATTCAAAGCTCGGGCTTATGGCACATGAAAGCCTGCTTGGCAAGTCCTGAGTAGAGAGATAGCATGAATCTTTGACAATATTATATAAAGGAAAATCACTAGCAAAACCAGATACCAGCAGTAAACCAGACGAGGACCAGGTGTTTGGCAAACACTAATACTAACCAGGTTGCCAGACTAGCTAGAAGAAAAAGAATTCATTCAGAATACCAGGAGATGCTCACTGGTCCCTTCTAGGCTATCTGAATTGGGAGTTTGGGAGCTGTTGGTAACTTGGGAAAGTTAGTGATGGTCTGTAAAGTGGATACTAGGGTTTAGGTGAATTCTACAAGGGCAGAAGTAGGTAATAATAGCGGCTTTAGCTTGCAAGTACTTGTTCTCAGACTCAGCATAAGTTACTAAAACCTAGGTTAGCCAGATTGTGGATAGAGAGGGCTGTTACTACGCCTACCTGTAAAGATCTATAAGCAACCAATGAGGTAATCAAGTCTAGATAAGATAATAAGAAGCATTTCAGTATAAAGATATTTAGCTTAGAATAATTGGTAGGTATATATAACTAGGATTCCTCTGTTATAATACTAAAAATATAGACTCATATAGTTAACGATAAACATCAATAAAGCTTAGTTCTGAAAGACACCTTATAAAAAAAAAAAAAAAAAAAGTATATAATTAATAGAGTTTGCTAAAGCAATTACTAAAAGTATGGTCACATTATTTGAATTATCGCTACAGCTATATCTTAATAATTATCAGTATATTTTTTTATTACATATTTTAAGAAACTTTTACAGCAATAAGCTGCATACAGAACTATATAGTTCAACAATTTTCTATGTAAGAAATTATGCAATGATTGTGGCATCTTATTATGTACCCATACTTTTGGTGGTTGCTTTGGCGAATTCTATGTAATAAATAAAAAAATTATATATAATAAACTTATAATATATACCATATATAGCTATAGACAGGTAGACATCACCTACTTATGATTCAATTTACAATTTTATTATTATTACTCCTAAACGCAAAGAATATATTATTAAATTAAAATAATATAGCAAGGTTAATCAAATGGGTAAATTTATAGCTCACGTAATTTTAAATTTTATTGAAAAACTTGGTATTAAAAAATTCACTACAGTTATAACAGACTCAGGTTCAAATCTTTGTGTAGCTTGTTGAATTATTCATGAAACCTATTCTTCAATATTAAGTCTTAGATATGCTGCTTATACAACAAATTTACTTGTGTCTGATTTTATTAAACAAGATTCTATCAAAAATATTATTGTAAAATGTAGTTCAATTTTAAATTTTCTTCATAATTTTCATATTGTATATAAATACTATTCAGAACAACTTCATGCTATAAAAATTAAAGGTAAAGAAATTAAATCATATATTAAAACCTATTAGAGAACACTTTTTACTACAGTGGATTCAATCGTTTGATTATAGCCAGTTTTTGATTGGGTAACTAAATTATCTTATTAATATAATATATACATATGTATTTATATAATTAATATAATAGAATTATTTTATAGATTTTAGAAAATCATGCATTAGCGATATCTAATATCACAGTATTTAATCTTCTTCAATATGAAGATTTTTATATCAAGTGTCATCAAATTTCTACTGTTTTAAAACCTATAAAAGAGCTAACAAATTGTTTAGAAACTAAAATGGCCAATTTAGCAGATATTTTTATTGGCTTAATTAAATTAGCAGCAAGCATTAGCTGAGTTGAAAGCTCTAATATATGGAAAAAGGAAATTATTATTAATTTTAATCAACGATTTTATGAAATTGTAAATTTGGTTTTTATTCTTGCATATTGACTGCATCCTTTATATAAAGGTAATATATATACATATATTATATGTATACGTAAGAGAAGGTTGCGTATTCTGGTGGGATATTTTGGTGCACTTACATTTTTTATAATATCTTGTGATACACTGATATATTTTAGTACTATTTGATTCATTTTACCAAGACAAATCGAATAATAAAAAATTAATCAATTCCTATCATGACTTGAAAAAAGGTTAGACATTATTGTATAATTCTTATATTATTTTTTTCTTTTTTCTATCTGGGCCAATTCGAGAAACAAGATCAGCAAAGTACAATCTAAAAAAATCATCTGTATATACTTAACACAATACTGAATATCAATATACATAGTGTGCCAAAATACCACCAGTTAAGAAAAAATATACCAGTTTTTAGATATCTTTTAGAAGTTGACTATTGAGTTTTTTAAAAATTTTTTTGGTTAATCAATAGACATTAGGTCAAATTTTAGTTATTTCAATAAATTTTAGAAATTATATATTTTCATAAGAACTTTTACTATTAGCACTCCTTCTCTATATATGATAAGTGTATAAATAAAAATCTGCACTAATATATATATAATTATTATGTAATAATTTCAAATCGTGGTTTAAAAAAGGCTGCATTAGACAAAATTTATGAAACTGCAGCATTAATTTGGAGCGATTTGCAGTATTCAGAAGCATCGTGTCATCAATTATTAACAGAAATGCGAATGTTGAAAAGAAAGGCTAAACTTTACAACCTTTTATATAATTCTGCTTGTGAAACTCCAATTAAATGATGGCTTAGTATAAACATTGATGATGATCAGGATCAGCTTTTACAATTAGCACTACGTTTATTTTCTATTGTTCCTTCACAGTCTTCTTGCGAAAGAAATTTTTCGATATTTAAATAGTTTTATAGTAACAAACAAACCTGACTTTGTCTTTCTTAGGTAGAAGATATAGCAAAAATACGTTCTTATTATCTTTTAAATTTTGATAAAAAACTTCAACTTTATAGAAAAGATTTAGGAGAGGAGAAGTTATATGAAAATATTAATATATCAATAGTTGTATTTGATTTATTTGAAATGTTTGATGAAAATATTAATGTTAATAATTTAGATAATATTAATGAAAACATAAATTTAGAAATTTCTCATTCAATATTAAATATTGCAGACTTGGTGAATTTAATATTGCCAGAATTTTTAGGAGCCGGTGATGCAATATTTTCTTCAGAACCTGTTTTGTCTAATCAGTCTAGAGATATAGGTAATATGAATTATAATCCTATTCAGTTAGCACATCAAATGGTATCAAAGAATAGTGTTGAGGATTAAAATTTATTCAATAAGAATTATGTATATAATAGTTTTTTTTTGGTTTATATATATATATATATATCAATATAGCAATAAATACAACAGAGTCAAATAATTATCTAGTTGATTCAATCTTCTTTAAAATTTTATAATAGCAGGCAATTTGTAAGAATATATTCTTAATAGGTTATATAAATTCACTAGGAGTATGAATCATATGATCTTTAAAATCTATTATTTTTTGTCACTGTGTAGACTATATGCAGCACACAAAAACAAAATTTTGCATATATTTGTTTTTTAAGTAGATATGCAGATGTCGTATAATAAATTTTAATTAAAAAACATTTTTGATTTTCTATATCTATTTAAGTTTTATCAAACTATATATAATAAAATTCGGTAAAACCTTTTTTGATATATATACCAATAACTTATAAGTTTACAAAGGCAAGCAGGTGAATAAAAAATAAAAGAAACATTTAAAATCTGTTTAAATCTGGCAACAAATTTTTATTACATGCTCAGAGTATTCTATTCATAGCGATTTGGTCATTAAATAAATTAAATTTAACTCTATTTAAACTTGACAATTTAAATATACTTGAACCATTTATTTATCTAATAAAATTTAAAATTTACTTAATTCTAATATCATAAAAATAGATGGCTAGAAATAAGGATATTAATGATTGTGTGAAGGACTCAAAACTGTTTATATAATTGAATGTATTTAATTTAAAAGATTAAGTAATATTATTTTCAAGAAAACTCTCAGTTCGGAAGAAGTAAGTTGAAACATCATTATTTATTTGCAATAGATTATTGTGCAATTTGTTAAATGTTTATTAAACTAATCATTATATAAATTGTACTATTTGACAGTATGAATTTTATACTAGCTAATAGTATATGGATTGATACAAAAATTTTAAAACAAATACTTGGTGGTACTGTATAGCATAGTTTTAAATACCCACAATTTAATCTGTATATATGGGTATTATAGTTGGAGTGATACTATGTTCAGCATGAAAGATATATGTTGCACTCTATGAGTACTTCAGTAATATTTTATATACTAAGTGCAATAATCCATCTTTAGTACCTGGGTACTTTATATTCCTAAGTGCAATTAATCCATCCTTAGTACCCAGGGTACTTTACATTTTAGGCTTCTGAAAATTGTGAAGGTATTATAAAAAGGTCTTTTAGACTATGCTATATGGTATTTTATTTCGATTCTTGATGTTTTTATAAGTTCTTTAAGAATACTAATTAAATATTTATATTTCTGACTATATATTTGTGCTATCTTTTCATACTCATGTTTTGCAAGATCAATACACCAGTAAAAATGCAATCTTACATCTCAATTCCAGAATTGTTTAATGTTTTAAAAGTGATATTTATGGAGCAGGTTGCTCTAAAGTTTATGAATGGTTGCAAAAGTATAAGTTAATACAATGTATATTGCTAGTAAAGTATAAATAGACAAATAGTGTAATTATGGAATTATTAATTAACAAAGTAATTTAAATTTTGCTTTTATAATAAAAAGCATAAAATGAGTGCCGCAAATAAAAAAAAACCCAGAATTCTGAGATGAAAACTCTGTTTTTTCTTTTTAACGAACCTGAATTAAGGTATTAAGCAAAGTCTAAACTCTTTATCATAAAAGCTAAATTAAAGATACCCAAGTTAATATATGCATTGCACAAATAGAGCTAAACTTTAATATTTATTGAAATCAAATTAAAATACATATTGACATTGCACTAAATTATAGCCTCAAATATATATATGTTGTAGGTAGTTACAGAATATTTGTAGATTCAGAATCAACTTAAGTTGATTCCGAATCTACTTAAGTAGACATGGAATCTCAAAATGACTTAAGTGGGGATTGAATATTTAAAGCAAACAAGCGAAGCAAATTTTATTATATAATTTTATTGATAAAATAAGCTTATTACTATTTATCACATAAATACATATTGTTACGTACATATTATCTATGTATGCTTAATGCATATTTCTAAAACTTATTCTCTATTAATGCATTTAATATTATGCGGATGACATCCACTTCCGCACACTAAATTAGAACGTTTACATTTACATGAGTTAGTTTTACATTCACCTTTACAATTGCATTTCGTCCCAGTCACAGTAGATGTAGATTGCATTCTTGCAGCTTCACGTATGCCAATAGTTTTTTCTTGACAAACTTCAAGTTCTTCATATATGGCTAATCCAAGTGGCATAATTTCATTTGCACAATATGTAGAATCGAGAATACCATTTTTGCATTGTAATCGGTATGTCTGATTAGGTAATTCTTCGATTATTTTGCAAGGCAAAGTATACTGATCAATACTATTATGATTTATTTTAGGAACCATAAGGCATACATAATCATTAATAGAGTATTCACATGGATTTTTATTTTTTTTCAACATTTGGTCTTTCATTCGGTTTCGATATTCACTAAGTGATTTATTAGCATATTCACAGGATAATTGATGGTTTGATTGTATATTCTGAATATTTCGTAATGGTAGTTGTGGCTATTATATAACATAATAAATTTATTTATACATAATTTATATTAAATAAAATAATTATCTCTTTGCCTATAAGGCAAATAAATTTCTACGTAGTATATAAAAATTATTGACAAAGAGATATACTAATATGTATAAAATATATATTTATACATTATTTTCCTGATGTGATTCGAGTTGATTTAAAATTAAAGATTAATTTGATGTTGAAGATTCAGATTGACTTGATGCCGAAGATTCAGATTGACTTGATGTCAAAGATTTAGGTTGATTTGAGATTGAAGATTCAAATTAACTTGACATCAAAGATTCAGATTGACTTGACATTGAAGGTTCAGGTTGAATTGATATCAGCAATTCAGGTTGATTCAATATTGATGATTCAAAATTATTTTCAGAATTATCTAAAACTTCATTGTCAGAATTATCAGAAGTTTCAATAAAATTATCAGATAATGTTTCTTCGTCAATAATCTCTCCTTGTAAATTTTCAAGTAATGAAAAATGTTGCACAGGTTCTTGTCCAAATACAAGTGCATATGGTGATTTACCCATTGCACAACATGTTTGTACATTCATTGCATCTAATATAAATTATATATAGTATAATTAAAAAAACATTATTTAAGAATAATTATTATATTTATATATGCTTACATACGTATAATTAATCGCAATCCTTCAGTCCAGTCATTTGTTTTATTATCTTCCATCCACTTGCCAAGCTTGATCTGTAAAATTCCATTAGCTCTTTTGACCATTCCTTGAGACTGTGGATGCCTTAGGCATCCATTTATAATTTGTACACCAGACCAAAGAGCCATTAATTCATGAATAATTTCAGCAGTGAATTCTTTGCCATTATCTGATTATAAGATAATGGGTGCACCAAATACAATAAATACATTATAAAGAAATACTGCCACTTCAACGACATGTTTGCTTGTAAGGCATTGGGCTCAGGAAAATCTGGTATAGTGATCACGAGTATAACAAACATACTTATATTCACCTATAGGCTAAAATGTTAGCCTAATTAAATCAACTTGAACATGAGAAAGAAATTTTGTTGCCACAATTGGTTTAGCTGCAAGAGCTTTAGGGAATAATCGATGTGTAGCACATGTTTTGCATAAACCACAAAATTCTTTAATAAATGATTGAGGAATATAATCATATTGGCTTCTAATCTAAAAATCCATACATATACTGTATTAGTACTTAATATACAATTAATATATATCTAATAAAATGCAAGGCTAATTCTTACAACATCCCACATTTTGGACGCTCCAACATGTTTTAAAATACCCATATGAACTTTACACAATATTTTATAAAGATGATTAAAAGGGCATATAGTACGTATTGTATCCAATCCATTTTCATTTTTTGTAATCGTAGTTATTTGAGTATTTGGATTAGTTTCTGTTCCCAATTCTTGAAGCTTAAAA
>CAJVPZ010001754.1:0-13775 GCA_910592135.1 Racocetra fulgida | reverse complement strand
TACAATTTTTTTTAAACTATTGTCTATTTGGTTTATCTTATTCAATAGGATTATATTTACCAAGAATTTCATCAGTACCTTTAACCTTAATAACTACAACCAGATGCATTTGCTTATCACATAAATTCTAAAATGAATTCTTAGTAAAACCATCTCTAGTTCCATGAAGAATTAATTTAAATTCATATAGATTATCTGTTACAAAATATGTATTTGAATTATTATCAACCCATGAAGCAATTTCTGATGCATGAGCTTCATTGATGACTGTTAAAAATGGTTCAGTAGTTCTATTTGATAATGTTGATATTAAAATTACATGAGGCAGAAAGACTATTGATGATACTTGTCGATTTGGTGATATAAGCTTATATGTTATGTCTTTTCAAAGATTTTTATCCAGAATTTGTTGATATGGTTGTACATTATCAATAATATTATTTCCAGATATCTGAAAATAACGAATAAGATAAACCAAATAGACAATAGTTTAAAAAAAATTGTAATGATAGTTTTATTTTTTTATTGAAGAATGGTACTATTCAAAATTCTATTTTAAGTTGTGTAAAGAAACCAAAAAAAAACAATTTGTTATAATTCTAATTATGGACTAAGTTTTGGTGAAGGCTGTGATTTACATATAGGGAATAATTTTAATCAAGATCGTCAATATTGGAGTTGCCAACTATCATATGAAGAATGAATTAGAGATGCATCTACATACAAAAGTAATGATAAATCATATTTTTTAGTAGACGAATATGAAATATTTCAGATAATAAAAAATTTTAAGCAATATAATAATCTAATTATTGTAAATTAAAATACAGCACTGTTAACGTTATTCATCTCTTCTCAATTACTTAAATGTATCATTTAGACACTATAAGATAAAAAGATAAAAAATACCGTAATAATGGTTAACAAAATTATAGTACCTTATTTTTTTAAAGAATAATGTCATGGTAAGAATTAATGAATATAGGTATGAATTAGAACATAAGGAAATATAGAATAAGTCTGTTTACCAGAGGTGGTGATTTAGAGTCTTGTAATAGTTTATTACTGTATAATTATCTTTATGTACAGTACGAATAGTATGTATTTGCAGTGTGTACAGTTATTTCTACTAATTTTAAAGTGTTTGGCAAAAATTTTTGCGTGCAATACGTATAGTACTGTTGTTATGAAAAATTTTCATTTTTTCTTTGCATGTATATTTTTCTTTTAGTTTCTCTGTAGTATTTACGGGTTTGAGATCTGAATCTGGGTTTAAGACTCAGATCTGGATTTGAGTTTGAAATCCCAGATTCAGGTTTAAAACTCCAATCTGGATATCAATAATAATAATGATAATCAACTTGTTATAAAGGCATTACTTGAATGTGTTTAGCAAAATTTTTTTAATTTCATTTACTAATAAACTTACAACAAATACAGTAGCAGTAATCAAATTAAAGCAAAAAAATCCAGATTTGCATCTGATCATATATGGGGTGCATGTTATTTAGGAATGCGTATAAGCATTATTTTGAGACCATACATACATTTTTAAGGTGTATGATTTTCTAAATAATACTCACGGGCGTTATTATATGAAAATACGGTAAGCAAAAAAAAAAAGAGTAAAAGCTGTGATATTTATTACATAATATTTTTTATTAAGAAGATTATTCTCTTCTCTCTAAAAATAGTAAAGTTCTTAAGACTAAGACTTTAGAATCTAGTCTTGAACCTATTTTTTAAAGACTAGGTTCTAATTTTAGAACTTAGGTTCATAGGTCCACAATAGATTCTAATATAAAATAATATATTATAATCTTATATTCAGATAATTATATTAGAATTTGTTAGTAATAGAGTTTGGGCCTTATAGTTTACTGGTTAAGCTTCCAAACCCTACAGACAAGGTCAACGGTTTGAGTCGAGCTAGTAGCAAATTTAAATTTGCTACTATAACCTTATAGAGCTATAATTAGATGCAAAAGCCTGTAGTAAATTCAAGTGTTAGTATGGTTTTAGAATAGAAATTTTCAGAAAAAGCCCTGATTATAAAGTGCAGGTATCATGTGTAATAGCAACATCACAAAAGATTTAGATTATAGAAGATTGCGCAAATTAGTCCTTTAGTTAAGATGATTCTGAAGCAACACCAACATCCTTTTACCTTCATATTAGGCAATACTAATATCCTCACATCTAACTTATGTAGTACTTGTTTAGAAGAATAATCAATAAATTATATGCATTAATTCTAATTTAGTAGTACTTGCTTGGGAGAGTGATACAATACTACTGAAAACTGGAATAATAAGAGAAGCGGTAAACATGTGAAAGGACTGTAATAAAAATTGGCCTTATCTGAACAGGAAGCACTTTTGGCAGCAGGGAACAACTAGTTAAAGAAGGTAATTTCATAGAAATAGGCTAGCTAATCTAGTATGTCTAAAGGTATCAAGTCGAAGCTCTAATTATATCCAGTAATATATGTTTTGACTGTCTAAAGGCTTTTTTGGCACTGTTTAATGTTTAAGTATCCAAGTGTCCACAAGTATCCAAAGCATGTCCAAGCTTTAATAATTAATAAATTTAGTTAAAAAATATATAATTATATATTTTTTTAGATGTTGAACATATTTTATTTAGAAAATAATATAGGTTATCTTAATAAAATTTTGAGTAATTTTATTTAATTGTTTAAAATTATCTAAAGTGTTCAAACTTATTATCCACAACTGTTTTGTAACAATACTAGTCATACCTATATAGAAGTCTTTGATGAAGAAACTAGAATATACCAACAATAATACAATACCAACCAACCAATGATGAATAATCAAATTAGAAGTCAAGGTAAATTGGAGTATACCTTCTAGTAAAATGACACAAAGTCTATAATTGGAAGTAGAACTGCTTGCTATTTAAGGAATTTTGTGATGTTAGATTGGTCTTTAATAAGATAGGTTCTTAAAGCAGCTACACAATATAGTTCTGACAATACACAATATAAGGAAGTACAAATGGATTAGTTGATATCACTATATCAAAAAAAAAATATTAAGTTCTGAGATAGGCAAACCAGTAGTGATAACA
Organism: Racocetra fulgida; assembly: GCA_910592135.1. Lineage (NCBI taxonomy): Eukaryota > Fungi > Glomeromycota > Glomeromycetes > Diversisporales > Gigasporaceae > Racocetra > Racocetra fulgida. The sequence continues at coordinate 10,682 of CAJVPZ010001754.1, read as the reverse complement.
AAGCTTGGCTTGAGATATAGGTTAATAGTATTCAGACAGATAAATAAAAGATTAAGGCATTCATGAAAAGAAATAGTATATGAAAAGATGCAAACTGGTTAAGGTGATGCAAACTCAAGATAAGTTCTTAATTAACATTATAATACCAACTCAGTTATATGATGAACTTAACTAGGCAGCAAGTTCTGGTTTGAGATATAAGGCTATAGAAAGACAACCTGCATCAATCATGATTGCATAAATAAAGTATCTTAGTAGAACTTGCAGTGAGTTGTGCTTGCAAGTACACCAAATTGGAAGCTTATTAAAAGCGGACACCTGACATACCAAATTAAATATTATAACTGATTGTATAAAAGTAGGAAAATGTGATATTATTAGAAATAGTTAGTTGAGAAGTGTAAAGCTAGGTGAGATATGTGTAAGGTATATAATATTCTAGTAAGTTTAGGTTATAGATAAATTATCTAAGTATCTATAGTAATACGTTAGTGTATATATAAAGAACTTGTCATAATAAGTATATATTAATAAAAACCAGAAGTATAACCTCACCTTAATATAAAAAAAAAAGAATTTGTTAGTAATAGAATAGTATATATCAGTGTTGGCAATTAAACAATTTTGAATATATTTTAGACAATTTTAGATAACTTTTCATATATTCAAAACTCTGTTTAAAATTATTAAAACTATTAAAAAGTGTCTAAAAGCTATATTAATAATATCATATTAGTAGTAATTTTATTTAATTAATCAATTAGTATTTATAATATAATAACAATTTGAATTCTAATTAGTTAAAAAGTTTTTGTAACTGAGTTCAAGAATTTAGTTCTAAACTAATCTTGATTAAATCTAAGTTTTGGAACTTATTTATAAAGACTTAGTTTAAAAGTCCATATAGCTAAACTTGCAAGTTCTAGGACTAAAAAGAATTTAACCTAACTATGCCATCTCTACCTCTCCCCTATATTATATCATACTATATTATATAAATATATATACTAGGAACCAGAAACCGGTTTAAGTCCGGAGCTCATTATTGCTACGTAAACGTGCATAATTTTTTTTACACAATATACAAATATAGACACGCGGCATTACAAACGGAAAATGCTGAAACAACTTTTTTAATCTTTTTATTATAGGTGAATCAAAATCGTAATTTCAGTCATTAAAGCGCATAGAAGTATGAGTCTTCCGCTTCGCTTCGGACAACAATATTATAATATTATCAAATTTTAGTAGTTAAAATTATTAGTTAAATTTATTTATATTATATTTTATTAGTTAATTTTTTATTAATCATATTTTATTAACAAATTTTATTATATATATTTTTAATTTGACAATTCTGTCTCTGTTTATTTGAGATTAAGCTATCTAAGAATTATATATTTATATCTATAACTATTATTAATCTAACCAAACAAGAGACTCACTCTTGGCTTTTGCCCAAGTGCAACCTGTCTCAGTAGTATTACACTAGTAGTTGTAATATTATACAAATTAGTCATAAAATATTACTATATTTTATATTATATATTATATTTTGTATTTTATCTTTTATATTTTATATTAGTTAAATTATATTATATATTTAGGTATATTTTATTAGAATAGAATAGTTAGAAATATATGCCAGTGTGTATTATATATCACTGTATACTATATATTAGCGTATACTATATATCACTGTATACCATATATTAGAGTATGCTGTATGCCACTATATGCTGTATGCCAGTATATGCTGTATGCTAATGTATGCCATCTGCTATATGGTTGTACTATATACTAGCATATGTCACCTGCCATATAGTTGTATGCCAGCATATACCACCTGCTACATGGTTGTATGCCAGTATATGCCACTTGGATATATACCAGTATATGCCACTTCTACAGATATATAAAGGAAGGTTTTCCTTCTTAGTTCCTGCAGATATCTCCTCAACAATTCCTACCTTCTTTTGGATATTGGATTGGCTATCTAATATCTGTGCTCTCTTCTTCTAATATGAATTGTATTACCTGTATTATCTGTACTATCTGTATTATCTGTATAACTTATTTGTACTACCTTATTACTAAATAAACTATTCTATATCTGTAAATATTGTTCTATAATTTAAAATACTGCTATAACAGTAGTCTTTGGCCTTCCTTCAGATTCTTAACTTATTAAAGATTTATTTTTTCAGTCATAGACTGGCGACTACTTGCCTTGTCAGTACTATTATTTATATTCAATTTTACTTTGCAATTCACTTATGAAGACTAATTTAGTTTTTTATTACTTTATATTAAATTCTCTATGTTATTAAATACTACAACTCTTATACATTCTTTCTTCTTGTTTTTCTGCACTCCTGCTTACTTTTGATTTTTTTTATTTTCTTAATTTTCTTTGCTTCTTTTCTTCTTTTCTTACTATACTTCTTTGTCTTCTTGTTCTTTTTTGAGATTTCTTCTCTCTTTTCTCATTTTGTTTGTGGCTCATATTTAAAATTCTAAATGTACTGATAAAATCTCTTATCAAGTTTGTTAAGTGCTACATTTATTATCTTGCTAGCTGCCTTTCTATTTTAGAGCATATTTCTATTCTTTGTTTTTGTTCTCTCTTGATTAGTTCTCTAATTACAGTCAGAGATTTTACCAAATATGGATAGTGTTTATTGCACCTTTTATGATATGTAGATGCCAATTAGACATTTTCAGATACTTCTATCACATATTGGTTGGCCAATCAGATCGTAGTCTCGAAAAATCAAAAAACTAGTAAATGTATAATGTTTATATTTATTAATAAAAAATTATCTAACATTTCCCAAATTTTAAAATTATATAGGAAATCAATATTACGAATAGTTTTATTTAATATAAAGTCAATTTATTTAGTACAAACTCCCACTATAATCATTTTTTTACAAATCTCAAATACAAAGATATTTTGCTAACTACTGATCAAAACTGAATAATTTTTATACCATTTGATTTGTCTCATTGAGACGAGTCAAATAGTATAAAAATCATTTAAATATAATCGATAGAACCCAAGATATCACCAATAACCTAATTTACTATTTTAATAAAATCCTTAAAATAATGTTTAATTAAATTACAAAGAACTCTATTCGATTATACAACAGTAAATATATTCTAAACTATGTCACAAATAATTCCTTTGTTCCAGTATCTAAAAAAACAGAAAAAATGTTAAAATAAGAGTAGAAAAAAAATTAAAAATAAAGACCTTTTATTGTTGAATCTATCACGAATTCACTTTTAACAATTACAACCCAATTTTAATAAAAATAATAATCTCAGATAATATTATATAATAATTATATCTGCAAATCTGAGTAAACATAAAACACTGCAAAACTGTCTCAACTATTGAGCTAAAAAAAAATAAAAGAGTAAAAACCAGACAAACCTTAAATAAATACACGAGATTTTGAAGATTTCTTCAGATCTCATCTATTTTTTCAGAAAGAAGAGATTATTTGAAATTATTTGGGACTAATGAAACTATGGATTCATGTATATAGTTATTACTTATGCCAAATAGTACAAAAAGTTAAAAATCTCTCAGCCAAAGAGTGTGATTGTAAGCCAATTATCACTCAAAAATTTTCTATAGAATGTTTCAGAATCGATGTCTAAATTTGGTAAAATCCCTAACTGAATTATATGAATTAATGTTTTTATCTGCTTTATGTTAGTTATACCAAATACGGTTTCTTTTATTATAGCTTTAATTGGTATTCTTTCGATAAAAGTAGTATCATTTATTATTTGATTTTTTTATTAGAGCTTACTCCCTCTCTTCTCTTATAATATATTTTAATCAGGTTTTTATATATAATTTTAAATTTTTTACCACCTCTCTTCTAAAAAATCACCTGATTTTTGTCACGTTTCTAAGCTTTTTTCTTTATAATTTTCTCTATTAGTGTTCGAAAAAGTCAGCACGGATCAGATTCAGATTTGTGCAGATCCAAACCGTCAGATTAGGTTTGGCCCCTGAAACATCGGATTGGGCCCGGATTGAGCAGGATTGGGGCTAATTTTAGGTTATGTCTTTATATAATTACTCTATGTGATAAATTCGAATTTGTTATGTGATAAATTCAAATATATCACACCTTGTGGCACAATATAAGTGACAAATTCACTTTTGTCATGTGATAAATTCGAATTTATCACTTATATTGTGACAAATATATGTAACAAACTGTCGGATTGGCACGAATCACTCCCAGATTCAATCCGAATTACAGATTCGGATCGGATTCGGATCAATCCCAGATTAACCGGGATTTTTAATCCATTTTCGAACACTATTCTCTATTTTGTTACAAGTTTTTTCTTCTATTATACTTTATATGCCTTGATATTTTTCACAGCTCGTTAAATAGTCTATTGTCTTTAGTTTTTTTTGGCAAGTGATATATTTGTTGATCTTGTACAAGTCTGGTCTTCTTGATTTTAGCTTAGTCATTATTAGCAATATTTCACTCAAATATTTAATCCTAAATATTCATCTATCATTCACTTTGCTATCTAAACATTTTTTATTTTTAACTTCTTCTATATATTTTTATGTTTCTCTTCAATCTAAACTATTTGCTATTTCTTTCTTAACACATCTTTTCATTCTGCCTGATTCTACCTATTATGTGTCTAATATTGCTAAGTTTACAAAACTTCTAATAGGCCAGTTCACTATTATCACTTTCTATCTAGATACTGCATATATCAACTTGGTCTATAGTAGCTATATTTCGATGATCTTGTTTAATCTTGCATCTTCTTTTGTTAACTTGTCTACTTCTTTGTTTCTTCTATCCTGCTATGTCCTTTTACTTTGTGTAGTTCAAATTTCAGTCGTTTTCTCTTCTTTATATACTCTATTTGCTTCAAAATACTTTTATTTTTTAGTTTAAGGTAGCTGTGTATTTTTTTTATTTCTGCCATTTTCTGAACTGCTTGAATCACTGTCTAGCTATCTGTGTATATCTTTACAAAAGTTTTTTCTAACATGGCTAGAAGTAAAGTCAGGATTGCATTCAACTTTACTCTTGTCAATAAGAGCTAGCCTATTATAATACATTTAAATTCTGCTACTTTCTTTATCAACTCTTCTTCTTGTACTTGTAGAATTCACCCTTCTTCCATTTTGGTTTTATTTATTATTTCTTTTAATTTTAATAATGAGCTATCAGTATATGCTTCAAATACCTTGTACTTTATAATATCTTTTATAATTACTGACAACTCGACTACTACTTCTGCTCTGTCTATACAACTTCTTGTTATTTCTTAGGTGATAGAGCCTATTCTAATCTTTGTTACCTGTCTTTCTGCTCTTCTTTTTGCCTTTATCGCTATTTGAAATTCTCTTGTTTTTGCTATATTCTCCTATAATACTGTTATTCTATATTTTGTTTGGCTATCTTCATTGCTTTTTTTAATTTAACTATTGTCTAAAGCCCTTCTTATTTCTTTGAATTGTTTGATGCTTTGACATGCACTAAACCCATCCTTATTGTTTCTTTCTTCATATTTTTTGCAAAGTTGTAGAGTTATTTTATCTGATCTAGTTGTATTATTTCTGATCCAATGTTTTATCTTGTATCTTCTATTTTCTTCTTTCTTTGCTATCCTTTCAACTTCAATATCTTTATTTTCTTCTTTATATATAATCTATTCTTGTCTTTTATTATTACTGCTTATTATACCTAGTTTTGTTTAATCGATTTATGATTTTCCAGACCTTTGTAGTATTCGCTTTTTACTCTTTTATTGATCTCATTTTCAAATACCATTTTCTCTAGCTCTTGGAACCATCTTGCTTTATCTTCTTGCTGCTGCAACTTCTGAGTTTCTTGGTCTGATTTTAAGTAAGCAGTTTGTTGCCTTTTCTGTTTAGTAATTGTTTGAGTATAAAGAAATTTATTAATTTTTTTTTTTTTGAAGCTTGGTTTATATTTTTTTTCTAATATGTCTACTATTTCTGTTATATCTTATATGACTTCTAGATTTTTTTTTGTTTTTAGTAATTTGATGCTGATTTCTAATCTCTTTACTTCTCTAATTATTTTGTAACATAAATTGTTTTTAATATCTATTTGCTTTGTTTTCTATAAACCAAAATCTAAAATATATTTTCTGCTTTTAAGATTCAGTTGTACTTGCATAATTTTTAGCCACATAGCTTTGTCTATATTCTGCTTATTGTTTAGTTTTGCTGTTAATTTCATGATATGATGTGCTAATTAGTTTTGTTAAATTGTTTTTATTTCTACTATGTTTCAGTACGCTATAGCTGCATTTGGCATTGTATACATTATTTTTGTGAGTGGTGCTCATTTTACTAACAATTACTTCACTAACAGTTTAATTTACTAATAATTAATTCACCAACAAGTTTATTTTACTAACAATTAATTCACCAACAGCTCATTTCGCAGATAAATAATTCTGGCCATTGCTGTTAAAGTTAGGCTAGAATTAAAGTTAAGGTTGGTATAGTTTATAAAAAAACTTATCAGTGAAATAAACTTGTTGATGATTAATTGGTAGTAAAATGAACTTGTTGATAAATTAATTGTTAGTAAACTAAAATGTTAGTAAAGTGATTATTGGTAAAATGATATATATTCTATCTTTCCTTTGTTCTTTATTAACAAAAATATTAGGCTTTGCAGCCTATCACATACTTCTTTTGGAAGAATATATAGCTGACTTCTATATTCTATTTTTGGAATCAGCATTTTATTATTAATATACTACATATGTGCTAAGAAAATTTTTTCTTTTTAACCTCTTTACTATTAATTATACTTCATTTTAAATAATATTATATATATGCTTTTGGTTTGTTTTCTTAGATATCCAGATTCTGAGATATTTTATCAAATCTTTTGGCTTTTTTCTGATCACCAAATCTTTCTTTGGTCTGAATATTATTCTTTTATCAGCTATCTTTTAGTTTGCTAAAAAGAGTACCACCAGCTCTGACTTCTTCATATTTATTTTTATATTATTAATTTCGAAGAACTCATTTGCTATATTTGTAATCTTATTTAGCTTCTTTTTATTTCTTGCAATATATACTGTGTCATTTGTATATGCAAATACTAGCACTTTTAGTTCTTATTTCTCTATTATATTTCTTTTTATATCTTTAGGCCATATTACTTTCATTGCATACTCTGTTTCTTTGTTTTCTTGTATATGTATCGGTAGTGAATTGTAGAATATTCTACAGACTAGTAAGAAAATTACTTCTTTCTGATTTATACTATCACCTGCTTTAAATTTTTCAGTATTTTTGTACCTTATAATTACTTTTATTTCTCTGTTCTTGTATAGGTTTACTATAAAGTTCTGAGTTTTTTAAAGTATCTTAATTCTTTTTAGAGCTAATTTTAGTATTTCTATACTGACTAAGTTAAAAGCTTTCTTCATGTCTTGAAATAAGATTTAGAGTTCTTTCTTGTTTTCTCTTGTATTCTCTACTACACTATTTAGTATCTGTATAGGTCCTGCTATTATTTTTTCTGATAACTATTATAGTTTTTTCTTTTTGGAATTTCTTTTTTCTTTAATTTTCTTCCTAGCCTGTTGTTTAATACTCATACACTGTTTTCCTAAACATTTTTAAAAACAAAATAGGTTGAATATTGTTGAAGTTATAGATCTGGTCCTTCCTTTTTGAAATTGAATATAATAATTTAATTTTCTATTTTTTGATATTGTCTCTAGTTCAAAGTATTTGTTTGCTAGTTTTCTAAATAATCCTTTTGCAAATATATTTGTATTTTTAATTAGTAGATAGAAGATTCCTATAGGGCCTAGTGTAGAGAAATTCTTTGTTTGTTCTAATGCTTTTGCTCAGTTTTTACTGAATATCTTATTGGCTAGATCTTTGTATCACTTTTTTTGAATATTTCTAATTAGTTAATTTTATTATTATTATTATTATTTTTTATTTAGACAAAATCGCGCTAATAATCTATATTTATTCAAGTCAATCTTATAGAAGATTTAAGCTAATAAAACTCCAGCTCTGATATCCTACAGCTACTGCAATATAACCAAAGGTTATCTGAGTGCCTATAGACAACTTGCTACACTAGCAAGATATGATCAATAAGATAGTATCCTAACCAGAGAGCTTGTTTAACTACTGCTCTACAATAGGATATCGCTAATCTAATGACATCTTCTTATAAGGAAGTGAAAGAAAAAGAAAAAATATTTAAAATAATACAGAGGTATAGAGGATCACATTAAAAAAAAATATAAACAAGAAAATAAAAAGAGAAAAGGAAAAACAAAAAAAACTAAACTAAATATAAGATTTTTATCTGTACTGGACAGTCATAATTATAAGCCTGTGTCAAGCTCTATAAAAATTACATACTACTATTTAAACTAGTCTCTACTCTAATTTATATACATAGCATATCTAAGATAAGAAAAAATCTTATAACAAGAAAAAAAAATAGTATTTTCAACATTAGTACTATAGAGAGGTCAGAAAGGTCAGAAAATTGCATCAGAGATCTCAAATTATTGTTTGTTCAGATTGCTATATTCAAAACATATAATCCATATATCTAGTTCTATATATATCCACGTGTTTATTGTGACAAGTAAAAAAGTAAACAATGTGACTGATTTGGTAAATAAACAATACATCGATCTTTTGGAAGGGATAAGCTAAATTAATCACTTTTTTATAAAATTTTATCTAAAAAAAAGTGGAGAAACAACAAGAATATTTGAGATTCTTCTATAAGTTTTATAGTTGTATAAGCAATTTTTTAAGCTTCAAACTATTTTAGCGAGAGTCTTTAACTAATACTTGTTTCTAGAATAGACCTTTTGGTTTGGATGCCGAATAACTTAGAGAGTCTGTTGATACAGCAAAAAAACTTGACACCAAGAAAAACTATCTAAATTATGCCTACTTCTCAGTATATCACATCTTTTAAACTTTATCGATAACAATCTACACAAAGATAAAAATAGTTTTTAGAATACCCTTCTAGTTTGAATGCCAAATAACTTAGGAAGTGTACAAAAAAAGAGAAAGGTTTGACCCCAAGAAAAACTATCCAAAAAACATCTGCTTCTCAATGTTTCATGTCTTCAAACTTCATCGACAACTGCTTTACTCTAAGGTAGAACTAAAAAATATTTGTATTGAACATTTCTATATTATTTTTCTGTAGTTCAGTTTTTGTTGTTATTGTCCAGAAAATTGTCAAAAAGAGTTTGCTACTATAATTTTATTATATTTAATATACTTTCTTTTAAATTTTATTATATATTTTATATTACTATTATATATTTTATAGTTTTATTAGTTTATTTATATAGTTTATAACATATTTTATTTATTTAATTACTTAAATAATAGCTTATTATTAACTTTATTAAGATAATTTTTACAAAATTCTATTTAATTAACAATCTATCTGTTATCTAAAAAGGATTTGCAAATTTTTATAAATAAATTTTACTATTGAGCCAAATGTGGAGTGCTCTAATCTAAAACTTTTTTTTACTAAGTAAATTATACTTAAACTTCTAATAAAAGTTGTAGTGCTTATTTTTTTTTATTTTTATTTTTTTTGGTGTTAAGATGAGGTCTTGCTTATATCTTTATTAGTAATTTTTAGAAATAGTAACTACATAAAGATTATATAGAAATACTACTACTTGTACAAATACAAATAAAAATTAAAATTACATGCAAGAATAAAAGCTCAGACATATTTATCTGCGATCTAAATCTACTAGAGTGGTTAAAAACTCACCTAGATTTTTAAAGTAAGGATAATATTTAAAAAAATATATATTTAATCTAGTATGTATACTAGATGCCAATTTTGCATATAGCTTGACCCACAGGGGAAGTTGTAGAGCTTATTAAAATATATCTAAAATAGTAAAAATATTAAAATCTGTTTACTGGTTATTGAGAAATCTTTAAAAAAGTTTTACTAATATATAAAATTTTTTTAAAAAAATCAATTTTTTTTAAAAAAATTTTATATATTAGCAAACTGTTTTTTAAAGATTTTTCAAAAACTATTAGACTGATTTTAATATTCTTACTACTATTAGATGCATCTTGATGAGCTTTAAACTTTTATTAGAAGCTCAAATATAATTTACTTAATAAGAAAAAAGTTTTATATTAGAGTGTTTCACATTTAGCTCAATAATAAAATTTACTTATAAAAATTTGCAGATTCTTTCTAGAGGTAGATAAATTGTTTATTAAAGCAATAGTTATTTAATTATTTAAGAATAAAAGGTACGATTTGTAAATTATATATAAAATTGGTGGTATTTTGTTTTATTTTTTTAAATTAAACAATTTTATTAGAAAAATAGTTTTATATTTTTAAATAAAATTGTAAAGTAGTTTTTTTTAATTCTAACAATAACAAAATTATATATACCACCAAAATAGATTTTCAAAGAACCCTTATTTTATCTTTATTAAAGCAATTTAGAATTTTTTATATATCAAAACAAATCTAATTTAATTGATGATTCTCCAGTCAACTGAGAAATGATCATAGTGAAACGTGACGCGGTTCTATATATAAATTACTATAGGTGCAAAAGTAGAAATTTTCTAGTGATTG
>CAJVPZ010001753.1:0-13780 GCA_910592135.1 Racocetra fulgida | reverse complement strand
ACTTTAATTAGAGACTCAAAGATGATTAACTTAGTACAAAAAAAAGTTTTCTTTGGACAATCACTAGAAAATTTCTATTTTCATATCTATAGTAATTTATATATAGAATCGCGTCACGTTTTACTATGATCATTCTTCAGTTGACTGGAGAATCATCAATTAATATATTAGTTTTATTTTTTACTTTTTTTTCTTTTTTCCTTCCTTATGAGAAAATGTCATTAGTTTGGCAGCATTCTATTATAGGGCAAGAATTTTAACGAGGCGAGCAACAGCTAGCTGAGGAATTCAGAGGAAATAAGTCTGAAGTGAGTTCCAGATCTCTGAAGGAGGCAAAGTATTGCTAGACAGGTCGCATCTGAGCAAAACCAACAGTTTAATAGTTCAGTCTAACTGTAAATAGATGTTACGGTATCTGCAAGATACACCGTAGGTGAGTTTACATTTTGGTTAGAACACTTATAGATTTAGATTTCTATAATAAAGTAAACAGGATTGCCAAAGGAAAAAAAAAATTTATTAAGAGTAAACTATACTTTATTTAATCCAAAATATTAATTAAATCTAAATAAATAATTATTAAAAAAAAAAAAGTTAGTTCACCAACCAGGCCGCCGGCTTAAGCATTGATCAGAGAAAAAAATCAGCAGATACCACAGAACTAGTGTCTCTTCCAGGCCATCTAAATTGGTAATCTGAGGAAACTGGCTAGAAGTGCATCTATGCACCCCCTAAATCAGTTTAAAAACCTGTTTTTAGCCACTATGTACTCTCTATCCAAAATAGAAATGATCATCATTATTGTTATTAATATTAACAAAACTAAGGTTAACTGTTAAGGTTAGAGTCAAGGATAGTGTTAGAGTTAAAGTAGGCTTTAGAAAATATCTATACCAAAATTTTGCAAAAATTTTTTTTGTTATAATGCAAAAGATAATTTCATATATGAAATTTTAATATAAAGATAATTTTTTGAATAAACGAATGTTTTTTTAATTTTAATATTACATACTGATCATTTGTATAGCATCTATATATCTAATGCTGATTGGCTAGAGAACCAGTTTCCAAACTGATTAAGAGAGCACATAGATGCATGTAACCAGCTAAAAGGTACTAAAAGAGAAGGTATCAGGTTGTCTTGAAAGAAAAATATCAGAATTTATATGAACTTTGCAAGGGCCAGAAAGTTTGTGATGTGATCTGCCTGTAAAAGGTTTAGAACCTATCCGGTGAATCTATCTGTGAAAAGAATTGGCGATGTGGTTTGCTCGTAAAAATATAATACCTATCTAGCAAAACTTATCTAAAAAAGACTAGGTAATATGATAATAGTAGATACCAGACTGCTCTAGCAGATGATGACCTCAAGGATGAATCAGTTAATCAAGCCGGTAGTCCTATAGGTAGTTCGTGAACAAGCCTAGAACTTGGACTGACTAATGTATCACAGATTCCAGATGAGGTTAGATGGATTGGCATAAGAAACTCAGATCAGAGGGTTTAAATAGATAACCCAAATAATAGGTGGGTAATAAATAACCCCAAATAATAGGTGGATAATAGATATGACATCTAGTGTAAAACCTAGTAATAGGCAGACTACTTAAATTAGGTGCTCAAAAGGCGCAGGTATGGCTAGAATGTACTCTTATCAGAATGTACTTGTCTGGGGCCTCTTTGAAAAAGGACACCATATGATTCTATAATTTAATAAAAGTGATAAGCCAAAGAGGCTAACCTTGACCACAAAAAAAAAAAAAAAATTATTAAAAAAACTTTTATTTATAAAATTTAATAATAATTATTATTTTTATTGATTAAATTAGAGTTCCAATCCGGATAAATCCGTCATCCGTTTATCCGTATCCGATTATCCGGATAATCCAAATCGCTCGGATATCCAGATAATCCGACAGGTAATCAGATAATTATCCGGATATTAATAGTAAAACGGATATCCGAATAAATTCAGATTTGGATATCCGATGGATAAATGGATAAACGGATAATGGATAGAAACACTAGATTAAATATAATAGAGAGAAAACAAAATAGCCTATTAAAAAAAATACAAGAGATTTTTATTGATTATAATCAATATAAATTGAAAATAGTTGATTTATATTTTAAAAGAGATTGTAATTTGATTTATATACAATATATTGATTATAATTGATTTTATTAAAATCGATTACTGTATCAATATTCATACAGATAGCAATTAGTTAAAAATCAATCGATCATAATCGATTAACTATTTGTAATCAATTATAATCAGGGTTTAAAATTTTCCTGATGTTTGATCAAATTTAAGAAAATTGAAATTTAAAAGAATCATATATGGTATAACGATATTTTATACATACGTACAATAGCCAATCAAAATCAAGAATTTTCTGTTTCAATTCGGTTAGTTAACTCAATAATACTAGAATATATATAACGTGTAACCAATTAGACTAACATAGAGTCAAATGGTCAAATGAGAGAAATATGCTAACTTAGACTACGTACTGTATTAATGTTAGCATTTATAGTTTTATGCTTAAATAGAAGGTTAACTCGGCTTAAAATGAGGATAATCAGAAATAACATAAAAAAACAACAATCTATTTTCCGAATTATATAAACAAAAACCAGAAAAGTCTAGTCTGAAAAATGAAATATAATAGAAATTTAGAATTCGATTTTTGTCAATGTATTAATAATTTTCAAAATTCAAGACCATTACCGGAGTTTATATTAACAACCAGATCCACCGAAATATTGTGCTTATACATGTAAACAATTGACCTTATAAAATAGATTTGCAACAGTATATGGAATAAAGAATATGGAATATGGAATATGGAATACAAACGAAAAAAAGAAAATTGTAAAGAATGCTATATCTTTGTTATATTAACAAATAAATGTATGTATGTATACATACATACATAATTAAATATAACTGATATCTGATATACATACATATGTACTTAAAATATCTATCAGATATCGACATCGATATGAATAAAATAAAAAAATATGGTATGCTACGCCATATCAGAGACCTGCGAGACCTGCGAGACCTGCAAGACGGTTATTTAAGAAATGAGCGATGCAGTCATACTTGCATTTCATTACCAAAAAACAAAAACATAAGCATTGAACAAATCATATAACACTAGCAATAACGTATTATTTACTTATTTGTTACATCCGAAGAAATGTAGCTACTAACTTGGATCTTCGTAAATAATACGTTGTTATTTCCAGATAAGGTTTCATAAAAAATCACTATATTATAGAATTTTATAAATGCAATTGATCGATTATTCTATAGTTATTTTTTTTTGTAAGTGAAGCTCGCACAAAGCTGTACACGTTTCCTTTAAATCTCGTACCTACGTATGTACATACCGAGATCGAAATTTTGAATAGTATCCAAAATTATATTTTTCTCCAATAGGGGAAAAAGGTACTCATAATAGAAAAGTCAAAAAAATCATAATATCTGTGACACAATATATTGTTTATCAGGTTACAATCCTAAATGTTACGAGTATTGTTCTTTACATTTTATATTTGTCGATCTAATTACAATCCTTACGTACCATATTATATTACCCCGCATTCAATTTTGGTATTTCGGTTACATATTATTATTATTATTATTATTGAGTAAATTTATATATAACTTTATGATTCATAAAGATCAAGGTATATTTTTGTTCATCCGTGCCCTCTTGCAGGTGTTAGACTCAAATCATTGAATGATTCGCTTAACTCTTGCAAAAGGTCGGATTTTAACCAATTATACCTCTTTATCATATTACTATAACTGATTTATTAGAGGCTGAGAACGAGTTCACAAGATAATACAAATCTTTTATCATACACTCGTTATAAGTGTACACTTGAAATTAGAATATAGTTAACAAAGTCTTCTTAATTGTCCTAACTTCGTAATATTATCGAACGAATAATACCCAATAATATCATAGTCTTGTGTTCTCCTTTGTCAGTAACATCTTTATTACTTACTCTATTATTTACTCTGTAACTCTTTACAGAAGTTGGAAAAACTTTAATTTTTGTGAGTTTCATTGATTTTCAATTTGTTATTAAAATTCATTATTCAAATTTTTTAAGCTTGTTCCAATATACTAATTTACCTTTGTACTCCTTTCGTGTGATGCAGCTAATTTATAACTTCAAGCTTATTTAAAGCTTGTTTGTTGTCGGTATGTTTAAAAAATTTTTTTTTCTTATTCATAAAGTTAATTCTCATCAAATTATTATTTTATTTGATTAGCTCATTTGATTTCTCGTTACACCTTAGTATAAAGTGGACCATGAACAGAGGCTACAGTTACATAACGCTTACGGATTTTCCTGGCGAATGTCTCTACGAAATCTTTCTATACCTAAAAAATGATAATGATTCACTTTTCAATTGTTTGATGGTAAATCGTAATTGGTGCCATCAAGCAATTCCTTTGTTATGGCGTAAACCATTCAGAAAACATCCTAATGTTACAATGCCATTTTTACTCATCCGTACTTATTTATCTTGTCTTTCTGATAACGCAAAAAAACGTTTAAGTGCTGCCGGTTGTAGACATCGTGCTCTATCATCCAAACCTTTATTCCCTTATCCTCTATATTTACGTGAACTGGATTTCGCTGAACTAGATTATGCTTTGGATATTTGGTTAAGCTATGGATTAGAGTATGAATATGAACCTCCAACTTTGAGGCATGTACTATCCACTGAAGTATATAATTTATTATTCACTCATTGCAAAAGTTTATGGAATTTGAGGATTGGTCAATGGGATGACGAATATTCCGTAATGGATATTGCTCAAATTGTAAGAGCTCCACAAACTCTCTCTACTCTTCGTCACTTTGAACTTTGTGGTGACTTTGATTGGTTAACTTATGAAGATCTTGATAACCTTTCAAATATTTTGACTATAATGTCCCATTTTACTTTTGATCTTCAATCTTTAAAGATCGATATGTCTTTGGATGAGGATAAATGCTTACTAAAACGTTTAAGAAGGTTAATCAAAGCTCAATCCGCTTTAAAATCTTTTACATATTCCCAAAAACATGGTTGTGTTATGGACACTAAATCTATCATGACGGCGTTGACAACTCAATCAAAGAACCTTGTAAATTTGGTTCTTGATGATATTCCCTTAAATATGGCGTGCCTAAAATTCTTAGAAAAATTTAATAACTTGAAAACTATACAGTTCATGTTCTGTAATATTAAAAGCAGCGAAGTTAATTATTGTAAAGATACCGGAAAACTTATCGATGTTGTTCCAGATGAGGATGATGCTGAAGGTAATGGTGACGAACCGTGGAAATTGAATGTGGAGAAATTGGTATTTTTGAAAAATAATTTTAGGCAGATGACCATAAATTTGGTAAAGATGACTCATACTACATTGAGAGAACTTACGGTTGATCGTGCAACGGTTGAGTTATTAACTGAAATCACACAACGATGTGTAAATCTTGTATATTTGGCAATTGGAATTTCTTCGATACCTATCGATGAGTTATATAGAATCTCAAGTATGAAACTTGAAGTATTAGTTATTGGTTGGAACCTTTCTAATACAGAGAATATAGAGCTATCGAAGGAAGAATGCGAAAAACTAGGAAAATTTTTACCAACGTCATTACATCATCTATATATTGACTTCCCAATGACACCATCACAACTCGAAGTGGTTCTTCATAATTGTGTTATGCCGCCCATCATTAGTTTAAAGTTTGGATTATTAGATTTTGAGAAATGTGCCATAGCAACTTTAAAGCGTGCGAAGGAGACTAATGGATTTCAAGAGGTGAGGATTGTAAGACCGACACTAAAAGCTGTAACTATGATAGAGAAGATATTACAAAAGGAGAGATGGGAAAATAGCCTTATTCGTATGGTAGGATTTGGACGAATAATTGGAATTAAAGTTGGAATAGAGCGTGAAGAGCCATTTGGGGCTTGTGAAATACAACACTAATGTTGTTATCTCGTTATTATTCAACAAATCACTTAGTAATTTATAATAAATAATGAACATTGGATTTAATTCTTATGTGAATTTCTTCATGAATTTAGTTTTGTACAGACATTTTTCTTTTCGAAAAAAACTTTTTTGTATATATCAGCGTAGATTTTGATTATTTTCAAGAATATTCAATTTAAATATATTTTGTAATTATTAGTAATATTTTCCATTATCAAAAAAAGAAAAAAAAAAACGCAAAATAATTTAAAACAATCTATTAATAATATAAGTAAATTTTTTTTAGGTTTATAATATAATGAGAATTTAATATCCTATTGTTTAAAATATTTTATAAATGATTTATTATATCAAAACGTTTAACAAATCTCGATGCTCGATGCAACGTTGGAAATTAAATTACAGAAAATGAAACTTAGTTACAATAGTATGTAAGTAATATTAATTTACCGTATTAAAGATGTCGAGCCCATGTAATTTAATATTACTTACTATCATTATTTATAATAATACGTAATATAGTTTCCATTATATATTTGTTATATTATTTTCCAAAGAAAATAACAATGCTGCAATACGTAAATACGTAAATAAAAAGATCAATCATTCTATTAGATACTATAATTTAACTTCTATATTCGGCATTGATTTTAATATAATCATAACTAAAATCACATGTCCACATTTTAGCTTCCTCATTACCAATACCCAAGTCTACACTAATTTCCAGTTCTTCCAGTTTTAAAATTTCCAAAGCTCTATCCTCATCAACATTTTCAGGTTCACCATGAGTAAGCAATTTTAAAGGAGTTGATCCATCAGTTGGTATAAATGAAACTGAAACTTTATTCGGAATGATGGAAGAAACACCAGAGTAACCAACTGCACAAAGAATTCTACCCCAATTTGCATCTTGACCAAAAAGTGCTGTTTTTACGAGTGCTGATGTTGAAATTGTGGATGCCACTTTTTTGGCATCGGAAAATGTTGGTGCACCCTATTTTTCATACATATATTTATATTTATATATATATTTTTTACATATTTTTATAAACTCTTGAATCAAAATATAAAAAAATATGATTATTACCTTAACATGTATAGTAACAAATTTTGTAGCGCCTTCACCATCTCTAACAACTAATTTAGCCAAATCTGCTGCAAAATTTGTAAGATCATCTCGAAATTTTAAATAATCTTGTCCTTTTACATCATTAATAAATTTTCCCTGATCACTTGTAGCTGCACCATTCGCCAAAACAGCAAAAGTGTCATTTGTACTCATATCTCCATCTACACTGATCGCGTTAAAAGATCTTTCAACCGCATATTTTAATGCTTCATTTAGTACAGGTGCAGAAATTGGTGCATCGGTTACAACTGCTGCTAAAAGTGTCGCCATATTAGGATGAATCATTCCTGCACCTTTAGTAATTCCCGCCATATTGTAACTTAATCCAGAAGGTAAAACGAATCTACCGGATCGAAGTTTAGGAAAGGTGTCTGTAGTCATGAATGCTTCTGCTACTTCTATCCATTCTTTATGAGTTCCTTTTGTAGCTTTTTGATAGCCAGATTTTATCCCTTGTAAGATCTTTTCAATTTGTAAATGTTGACCAATAACTCCAGTTGACATGACTAAAGTACTTGATTCTACACCAACTAATTTTGACACTTCATCCGACATTTTTTTGGCATTTTCATCACCTTTTACACCAGTTACTGCATTAGCACATCCTGAATTTGTGACTAAGGCATAAATGTTTTGACCTGATTTCTTTTCCAAGATTTCACGTGATAATAAAACAGGGGCGGCTTTAAATACATTGG
Organism: Racocetra fulgida; assembly: GCA_910592135.1. Lineage (NCBI taxonomy): Eukaryota > Fungi > Glomeromycota > Glomeromycetes > Diversisporales > Gigasporaceae > Racocetra > Racocetra fulgida. Next base: position 5,921 of record CAJVPZ010001753.1, on the reverse strand, counting down.
TGGTAAATACTGAAGCGGCAGTACATGGTCTATCGGAAACTATTAATGCTAAATCTTTTATCCCATTTTTCTTTATGCCACAATGAAGACCTGTTACCTTAAATCCCGTAGGATATGTACCAGATGTAGGAACTAAATGTTGTTTACTTGCGGGTATTATGGAACTTGGTGAACTCATAAAACGTATTATTAGGTAACGTGATTTTGGCAGCAATATGCTTGATGGCAAATTAGTTTTTAAGGTATTTATTAAGTAAGACATTAATTGATATTTATTTAAAGAAGGTTTCGGTTGAAGAAAAAAATACAATGCTTTTTTTTTTTTTTTAAAGAATTGTAACTTTGAAAACAAATTGTATCCTTATATATAAATTACCAAATATTGAATCAGATAATCTACTAGATCTAGATCATCTTCTGTGCTCGATAATCTACGATACGTATAACCACTTTACCAGTTACTATCGCTATTACTGTTTATCCGAATTTTAACATATACAGATATGGTAAATGCGTATCGTATACGTACCGATACGTATCGGTATGTTGTAAGTGGAAACAATTTCTTTAATAAAATTACAATTTTAGGTACGCGTAGGTAGGAACCGAATTTAAGTTGATTCGGAATTTTTGAGTATACTGTAACTGTTCTGAGTGCGTATAAGCCTACACCCTAACCCTAAAATCTTATGAAATTCCAAAACCACTTAAAATTCCGTTCCTACTTACAACATACAATTTAAATGTATATTTTTATTCATAATAACGATAATATAGCGATAACATTCCACTTTAAATTTCGTAACAACTTAATTAGTGAGTTATACCGTAAAGTGCTGACTCAAGTACCCAGCGTGATAAATAGTGTAGATCAATATTTTAAAATGCATGCTATTGCTATTTATGTGTGCATGTGATGTATAATATACGTGAATTTTAATTTTTCACTATTTGAAAAATTGCATCACACCGGGTACTTGAGTCAGCACTTTACGGTAAATGATCCATTTATTTAGGGCGTTCTCAATTGCCTTAATCAATGGGTCAAGAAGTGTTGGTGAATAAGTGTGATTGTTATTGTGATGAATATAATCGTAATTTGATAAAGTTTATTACTTAAATAAAAAAATTTTATTAATAAATAAATATATATATATATATTGAGTCTGCTATTTCAATTTACAAACTTTTTACCACAAATCATCTTTTTTTTTTTTATACCTGGCTTGGCAAAACTTGTCATTAATTAAATCCATAACTTTGTCATGAATCCAAACTCTCAGCATCAACGAATTATAGTCAAACCTCTCTATAATCGCACTCTATATAGTCATATTTACTTATAATCATACTAATTTTTAAAACCAACATATATATAAAACATTATAAACACAGAATTTCTTGAAACCAAGTGTGTGATTGATTATAGAGAGGTTTGACTGTATTATTTTATTATGCTAAAAGTTTTTATGGAAAATAAAAAAAAAAAATATCAGAAGGCCCAAAAAATAATTACGGATATTTGCCATATTTACTCATATGGCAACAAATTCTATTATCTCACAACAATCAAACATCAATGAAGACCTAAACCTAGTGGCGACGACATTTGATATCGAGGATAACACATGAGAAAACTTTGATTACATCATAATTTGCATATTTCGAATTGTCGGCAAGAATTTTATATAAATAATTATAGTTGTGCACTATTGCAATTACTAGCTAATCATATCGGGCAGTGTTGTTGATTGGAAGCTTCCAATCAATTTTATTGGAATTGGAATTCCAATAACATCATAAAATTGTGGCATGACGTGTCCTGATATTTTTCCAGCGATCTTTTTTATTAAACGAAATTTAGGATCTATAGCAGAAGGTAGTAACGATAGTAACAATCAGTTATGATGTAAGAAAGTATTAAATTTTTGAACAAACGGAAATTTTTCCGAATACCAAAAAATTACATCGGAATTTTTAATTTATCGGAATCTCCGGTATTTTACCACTACACACTTTTCTATTTTTAACCAACTAAAATTAATGATTTATACTAAGTTAATTTCCAATACACCTTTCAATAAACGGATTAATGATTAGAAGGCATTGGAATTGGAATTTATTGGAAGGCCAATGCCTTCCAATCTTCAATTTTGTCGTGTCATAAATCACCGGGACTTTTAATAATTTCATACGACTGCCAAATAAAATTTATGATTATAAAAATCATTTAAAAGTTGTGAAATACACTCAGCTTAATGTTACAATATTTTTTTAATACTTTATATGACAATCTTTAGTTTTAATATAAAGGTCAGATTCGTGACTATTCGTGACTATTCGTGACTAAAAAATGAATATTCAATTTGAACTAAATTCGCAGCTAATTTAGGATTATGACTTTTAACTTTAATGTAGAGGTCGGATCTGTGACTATTCACGTTAATCTAGAATTAAGTAAAATTCTACGAATAACTCGTGTAGAGTTAACGTAGCCATCAATTTGCAGCCCGCAATAAAAATCGGAATCAGGTAAAACGTAAGTTTTATATAATTAAAATTGTATTCAATGAATATCCGTACCGTATAAGCGCGAAATAACGCTCGTGGCGTTATTTTCTCAAAAATAGAATACGTGATCTCGAATTAGCACACGTGGGCGTCCCGGATTAACGCATCCCAATAAACCAGTGACTATACCCGGCCTGCAATAACTGCTAGCCGGGTAAATGTATCAGGGTCTCTGCGTATTAGTCTAAATATTTAAGTAAATCATCCAGGCTCGCCCCTTATTTCAAAATGGGCGTACTCGAAATAACGCGCAGGTGAGCGTTATTTCGCTTGTACGGTAGATACTATTACATACATCTTTCAAAATCTGAATGAACTTCACAAGTGGACCATCTACGGACACGTACGTACCAGTGCACGTACCCCATTTTCTACTGCGACAGACCCCAAATTCTGCCTGCTGTACTGCAAATTATGCGAATCAGGTATAAATATAGTATATGATGTTATTGACTGGCATCCCCGTCTCCATTCTTCGATCTTTCAGCGAATATCGATGTCATTTATTACATGAACATTGTCTTGCATATACTTTTCGGGTTCATATAGATCTAGTTCCTTATATTTCCTTTTGGAAGGTATTGCTTTGTTTGATTCTTTCTGTATGTGTACATTAGTCAGTTGAATGAGTATATAATTTTAAGAAACAAAATGAAAAAAATTGAAAACTTTTCAAGTAATTATTAGCTAATTAGAATTTAATTTCCTTTCTCTTTCAAGAATAATCTCTAGAAAAAAAAATTCTCATTGATTTTACTTTACGTCCTATTGCAATTAAGCCAACAGAAAGATTACAGTAAAATCTCAGACTGTTATACCGATACGTAAATTTGGATTCAGAACCTCGGCTGAACTTAATGATTTCGGCAAAATCTCTGAATCGTATTAATCCAGAGCTTCCGCAACTGCTTCCAGCTCGGACAGTATTATTAAAATACAACTGCGTTCCGGAACCTAGTCGCACTGTATCATTATATGACTCCGCCAGGAGTCTAGACGCTTTTGCAGTAACGTGATGTGGCGTATCGTGGCACATTCGGATAAGCTTTTTTGGCTTTATGTTATGTTTCTGGTTAGGGTTCGTGGTTATAGGCCTTGAAAGATCATTCCTATATGTAAAATTACGCTCCCGACATTTCTTGTTAGTGACCAAAGGCCGATTTAAACACTAGTTTTTGAGTATTTTCGCTTTTTTCTCTTTTTTTCTTCTTGCGCACGTGTTTTGTTTTGACGTCGGGCTGATCCGGGACGATCAAAATTTACGCATCCCGATTGGCCATTTCTCATGCGCCACATCACGTTACTGCAAAAGTGTCTAGACTCCTGGTGGGGTTATCAGAATATAACTGCAACCGGGCTTAGATAGTCCATATCTAATTTCTGATCCAGTAATAAAAGCGCAATAAGAGCACAAAAGATTTTGATAAAATTCCTGAATTGTACTATATTTAAATTATAAATAATAAGTAAAAAAACTAAATTAAAATTTTCAAATAAGAATATATAGTATTGGTAAAATATTTATTATTAATTTTTTTTATAAATTATAGTTTTTTTATTTGATAATCTGCAAGTTAACAGAACAAAACATATAGTATAATATGACTCAGATTGCTATATAAATTATATATACTTCGAATGCTATGATTACTCAAGGAAAACTTTTTTTTTTATTATGAGAAAGTTGTAAAGCTCATTAAGACGCATCTTATAGTGATTAGATCATCCAAATCAGCCTAGTAAATATTGAGATATCATTAAAAAAACATGTTAATGACTATATAAAATTTCTATAAAAACAATATATTGTTTTTATAGAAATTTTATATAGTCATTAGCATATTTTTTAATGATATCTCAATATCCACTAGGTTGATTTAGATAATTTAACTACCATTAGATGTGTTTTAATAAGCTTTACAACTTTCTTATAATATAGAAGGTCGATTAGCTTAATAAAAAAAAAAGTTTTCAGTAGGTGAGCATAGCATTTGAGACATATATAACTTATATAGTAATCTGAGTTATACTATACTATATGTTTTGTTCTGTTGACTTATAGATCATTAATTATAAAAACTTTTTATAATTATTTAAGAATATTTATAACTATAACTAGTAGTAATAATCACTGGTGTATAATTAGCTAATAAATTTGTAGAATCAAATATAATATGCAAATTAATTTGTATAACAAAAATAAAGATATTTTTTAAAAAAAATATTAATATCTTAAGAATTCGCCTATAAAATTACTTTCAATGTTCTAACAAAAAAATTTCTTGTTAAATTTGCATATATTTAACATCTTGCTAAAATTCCAGGCCTTACTCTAATTCTAAAGTACATGAAATAGAATCTTTTTTTAGTTTATTATTATTGGTTAATTATTTACTAGTGATGATCACCGCTAGTTATTTTAAGTAAAATCTATTATTTAAATACTTATTGTATTACTATTAACAATATAGAATCAAATAAATAAAAAATATAAATTATTAAATCAAGTTGAAGTTAAAAAATTTTAGTAAATAATTTTATTTTATAGGTTTTATAATTTAGCGCATGTGCATTGTAATGCATCTACCTGATTGACTAATCAGATAATAAGATCAGATGTAATGTAAAATCGAAAAAAGTAGCAATGTTTTAAAAAAATTATTTATAATTTATAATTTTGTTTATAAAGCTACCTTTTGCATTCTAACAAAAAAAAATTCTTGCAAAATTTTGAGTATAATTAATATTTATCTATAATCTAATCTAATCTTATATTAGTGCTAACCTTTATTCTAAATTAATGTATTGCTAGTTTGTTTTGATTTCATATTATATGAATCTTATGAATACATCACAATACACTTATGCTAAATTATAAATTTCTTTAATTTATTATTCTTATTATTCTAAACTCAACTTAGACTTTAGATTCTTTAATAAATTTTTTTTTTTATAATTCGGCTGTCTTGCCACTTTTATTGAGATTAAACTATACTAAAAAATTTACATTCCTTAATAATAGCTATACTTAATCTACCCGTAAAGTAACATATCCACGCTTTCGCCAGATATAACTTGCCTCAGTGGACTTCAAGCCTCTCTCCAGGCCTCTAACTTACTAGAGGTTATCTTTTGGTCATGGGCTGGTGCTATACACCATATTCAAATTAACTTTCCTTTTACAAAACGAAAAACAAACACAAATACAAAGTGTATAACAAAAATGGGAAAATACTATGGTGTCGAGTTCTGGTCCATCTAAACCAATAAAAACAAATAAAACAAATAACGAAAAAAAGAAAAACAAAGAAAAGAAAACAAAGATAGCACTATTAAACCTGTGCGAGATT
>CAJVPZ010001752.1:0-13782 GCA_910592135.1 Racocetra fulgida | reverse complement strand
GAAGAAACAAAACCAAAAATTGTACTAACAACTCCAGCAGAATGGTTAATAGAAGTAATATATCAAGTTAGTATCAAAGACTTACAACATAATAACAGAACATGAAAAAAGAAAAAGAAAGAGTTGCTTGCAAAATGGATACATTGTGTGAAATCTTATTGGAATCTTGGATTCCCTGAAGACCAAAGAAGCATGGATTTGAATTCGCTTCAAGATATAATAGCTTATAGACGGAAAGGTATCAAAAATTGGAAAAAGAAGAAAAAAGATATATTATTGGAGATACTAGAAAAGATCTTTGTAGAAACCTTCGAGAATCAGAGAATCTTTGTTGAAATTCAAGAAAAGATTTTGGGAAGAAAACCAAAGTCTAGAAAGAAAATGGCAAAGAAGAAAGCAAAGAAAAAGAAAAGAGAAGACCTCTATACTCAGAACATAAAAAAAAATAAATCTGGGTGGACTATACAAGACTACAGAATAGAAAGACCAAAAGAAGGCCCAAGATTTTTTGAAGAAAAGAAAGCTTACAGAAGAGTATCGGCAAAGAAAGATCACAGGAAAAGCTACCAAGAAGCAGGAAAAAACTACGAAGCTATGAAACATAAGGCTCTAAGAAATACCATATATTGCTAAAAATAGGCTACGCCAAAAATAAGCTACTATTTTATTTTAGATATAAAATTTATAAAATTTATAATTCCGAAAATATGCTTTTTTTTTTAAAAAAAAAAATCAATAGTAAAAATTTTAATTCCGAAAATAAACTACTTTCTTTTTTCAAATCTGTTGTTAAATATCGAATAGTAAATTAAAAATTAAAATATTATATAATATGATCTATTTAAAAAAAATAATTTTACAAGCATTATTTATTTTTAACCCCTACAATTCTTTTATTAAAACATGTATATATAATAAGCGCATACATATGTACACACTTTCAAATAGAAATCTGGATTAGTTTCACATACTAACGCTAATTTAGATACTGTAATTAAGGAATAGCTTTCCACAACACATGGCACATAACTAAAGGCGTACTTGTGTGCGTATACGTACCGTACTGGGGTGTCACATCAACTATTTAAGAAAAGCGTACTTATTTTTTAATTATTTATCAGAACAACGACGTTTCATTTTTCGCTAATATTCTAATTAAGTTTCGACTTATACGTTTAATATAATTTTTTTGGCCTTAATTAATGAATTTTCAAATATTCTATATAGCGAATGCTCAAAACCCACATATTAATAAAAGAAATTGAAATGTAGCTTTATTCTTTGACTTTATATAAGCAAATGGTGAAAACTTCAAGTTAATTTCACGTCTTGGCGATAGGTTGAATCATTTTAAAGATCGGTTTTAAAGAAATAGTCTTATTGTATAGTAATAAATTGAAAATTTAATAACTTACATAGTTAAATAGTCGATGTGACACCTCAGTACTGTACGTACGTGTATATATACGGTAATGCAAGCTGAGCGCTAAACTAAAACTTGTAAGTGCAATTAGATTCCTTTCAATAAACAAATTCTTCGATTATATAATATCTTACTATCAGATTTTTATCTTGGCGACAAATCTCATTATCAGGTTTTACCAGCGACACCCAATTAATTGATTTTTAAGCGATTTGATAAGCACAATATAATCTAAAACCTGGTTTGTTTTTTAAGTACACAAGTGTCTAACCTTTTTGTTTCGAAAAATTTTCAATACCAAGTAATTCTTATCGGCAATATATATATTTTTTTACTAAAAATTAAAACCAAGCGATTCTTATTGGTAAAATTAAAGTTAATAGCTGCACATCTAATTAGTTTCAACTTGCGCATTTAAAAAATTATGAAGTCATATAAATGTCCAAAAGATCTTCAATTACCCTTCAATTATCATGATACAAATAATACACACTACACTACCATTATTTGTATGTATAATTTTTGGTGAAAATTATATGAAAAAATAATAAATTCACCTTTAAGATTAAAAAAAATAAAATAAAAAATTAGATAAACAAGTTTGTACCGTATATATTAAATGTAATAAATTTGATTAAAGTTGAAATTCATCAAGTGAATGGCTAAAAGATATGTGTTGCCAAACAACTAGTAAAATAAGTTTTATTATTAGTTATAACGATCACTACAGCATTATTGAGAATTATATTTGACCGTTATATTATTACTGACAATTATATGAAAATTCAGTTGAGTAAATTATTGCACCTAGTTTTATGATATGTTAAGCCTTACTAAATATTTTAAGAAACAAAATAATTATTAAATTCTTATCTTATACAATATGCAAAATCATGCATTTTCAATTATGACAAAACATTCGGGCCACTTATGAGATTCGTACGTATTCTTATCATCAAATTCACTGTCTTCATCAAATTTACCGCCTTCATCAGATTCACTGCCTTCATCAGATTCACTGCCTTCATCAAATTCACCGCCTTCATCAGATTCACCACCTTCATCATCTTCATTAGACTCATCATCATCATCAAATTTGTCGTCTTCGTCAGGTTCTTCATTTTCATCATTTCCTTCTTCAGGTTCATTATCCGAATTCTCTTCATCGTCATCTTCATAAATCAAATGATTCTCAACTCCCGACAAACAATTAGAAATACCGCATTTTTTGAATGCCCGGATGATAACGTCGTTGGAAATGGCTTCCCACGCATTCAAAACCCAATGACATACCTAGAAATGGTAAAAAAAAGTTTTAAACATTCTTTCACCGATTTAAAACAGATGATGATTAAAGTTCGAATAGTTGAATCTGAAAAATATATTTAAGACTATAATCATCACCTGTTTTTAATTACATAATAAAAAAACATTTGCCATCCCTAGACATACCGTATTCAGACTAGCACACTTCAAGTTTCCGCCCTTAGTCAAACTAGCACCACCATTCGCCATCCACGTATGCCAATGCTTACGAAGCTTATTCTTGAAAGATTTATTGATACAGACATCAAGAGGTTGACACATATTTGTAAGACCCCCAGGGATAATAGCCAAGTCGGTATTTCCTAAACGAAACTCAGTCTTAGCCCGTTCAGTGATATGCGTTGAAAAAGAATCCAAAACAAGCATTCCTTTTGAATTACGTGATCCTGGTCACATCCTATTCCAATACTTTATCCAACTACTCATTCCGGGTTCGTCCATCCATCCTTTCTCGTGGAAACAAACTACTACGTCAGCTGGAGGTGGTGGTGTGTGGATTGGCCAAACCTTTCCCTTAAAGATAATAACTGGGGGGAGCTTTTTACCATCAGCAAAACACGTTAAAACAACGGTAAATCTATTTTTAACATTCCCAGTTGTTCGAACATGGACTGTTTTTGCATCTTTTGGATTCACAGTCAATTCGCCCGCCATATTGAACCAAACTGGCGTCTCGTCCATGTTTGCGATCATTCCAAAGGGATATCCATTATTTTGACGAAGGCGGATAACAAACCGCTGAAAGTTGAGTAACTTATCTTCGAGGTCCTCTAGTAGTTTTTGTGCGATTTTGGTCTTACGCCGGAGGGAAAGATTATTGCGGTTTAAAAAACGATTAATCCAGCGTGACGAGAACTTAAAATTATTAATTATACACTTCTTAGTTACATCCTTTGTTTGTCTAGCACTTTTATTTAAGATTTCAGCCATTTTAAGTTTTATATTAGGATAAGTAACAGCAAGACTATCCTAACGAGCTGACATTATCCATTCATAAAGTTGTGCTTCCTCCTCGGGAAAAAGCGCATGACGTCCAGATCTAATGCTTCTAAGTTCTTTTGAGGGGATGGGTTTTGAGAAAACTTTTTAACCCAACGGCCAACCATTGTCAAATCCAAAGAATAGTGTTGGGCTGCAAATGAATTTGAGGTACAACGAGCTAACTCTACGATTTTACACTTTTCTTCAACCGTGTATGAGTTTCTTTGCTTTTTCATTTTTTTTTTTTTTTGTTTTTTTTAAAAAAAAAAAAAAAAAATTAAGTGGTTTTTTTTTTTAAGTTGGTTGTTTTAAAGCTGGGTTGATAAAATTTTTTTTTTATTATCAATAGGTAGCAATAGGTAGGTTTTTTTTTTTTTTTCTATAGTGAGTTTGGCGAATTTCTTTAAAACTGGCCTAGAGGTGTACTGAACAAGCGGTAGTTTTTTTGAGGCTACAATGGGAGCGGGTAAATATTTGTTTTTTTTTTACTGGGTTAGAAAGTATGCTTTTTAAAAAATTACTGTTAGGCAGAAGCTATTGTTTGGTGAGTTTTTCTAGAATCTATCAAAAGGGTGGTTTGGTAGAATCATACTGGTGGGGCGAAAGGGTTAGGGTTGGTCTTCTATATTTTATTTATTTATTTAATTTTTTTTTTTTTTTTTTTTGAGAAGTTTGTTTGATCTTTATTTATAATTTTTTTTTTTTTTAGAGAAAGTAGAAATAAAAATCATGCACATGATATTGACTGATAACAATAAGTTTGTATATACATATGTACGTACGCCGTATTTATGTTGTTATAATGTGCAACAATAAATTTTTAAGAAACTGCAGGCCTTATTATTTCTACTGTGCAGGTAATCTAAAAACCTCAATCAGAACAAAAAACAACCAGCACATTGAAGATAAGCTAATTCAGTAGCGACTTATTTTAAGTTTCAGCTGTATGCATAAAACAGCTTCTATTAAGTCCATAATATTCTTAGCACATAATTTCTATGCTATGAGATTGATAATTTAAGAAATTTATTTTCAATAAGCACTAGTTTATGCATTATCTTAAAATGGAGATTGAGGTTTTTAAATTACCTGCACTGTACGTATTTTATATTTATGTTGCTATAACATGCAATGATAAAAGACTGCTTGCCTTATTTTATTTATGTCGCTAAGAATATTATAAGCTTGTTTGTGCGAATAGTATCCTGCTTGTTTTCATGTATGTGATATAGGTCTGACTATTCTGAATTGAGTCATTGTAAAGGAAATTGCTTTCTAAACGCAATGCTTGTGATAAAAAAAATCTAAAATGCAATGCATAGCGATTAAAAGACTGCTAGACTTATTTGATAATTAAACTAAAAAAAATAAATAAAATAAATAATAGTATTCGATAATAAGCTACCTTGTTAAAGTTAAACCTTTTTTTTAAAAAAAAAAATAGTATGTACGTAATAGTACCCGATAATAAGCTACCTTTTACTATTAAGCCAAATTTCCTTAAAAATCGTAAATTCTGTAAATAAGCTACTTACTATTTTTTGTGTTCAAATTTGTCGAAAAAAAGGTAGCCTATTTTCGGCAATATACGGTATTAACTATACAGATATTCTACCAAACAGCAACTTTGATTCAGATCATAACATTATTACTCTTGAACTATCAATTATTATCAACAAATCCAAATTATATAAGCAACACAAAGGAAAAAATTTCTATGAAAAAATTGTTCCAAAGAAATTTTAGAAAATTATACAAACCAAACTACACTTAATTTACAAAAACTAAACTCACAAATAAACCAAATTACTAATTAAAACTCAACTTAATAAATTTTGAAATCAACTACAGAAAACCCTTATTAAAGCTGCTATTAAACATATTCTTTTTATTAAAATTAAAACTATTAAAGAAATCAAAAAAACTATATCACTAAAACAGTCACTACTCTTTTATAGATTTAAAGAAATTTAATATCTCAAAAACTATACTTCCTCTACCAACTTTTCTACATTTTGCAAAAAATATATTATCCAATACTCTGATTGTTCATTTTAAATATTTACACCTACTCTACCTCAAATTAAAGAAGAATTTCATTAAATTAAAAATACTCTCAATCTTCAGCAACAACAAACTATCTATTATGAAATTCAACAGAATATCAAAAACTGCAACCAATCCTTTTTAGAAACACCCAAACTCTTCTACAAGAAAATTCTAGAAAGATTTAACAACATATATATTGATAGACTACTCCTTGACAACTCTTTTTTAACAAAACATAATGAAATACTTAAAGCAATTCACCACTATTTCTCAGAATATTTCAAAGAAAAACCACTTGAACCAATCCCACCCACCTTAGAATTCTATCAACTCTACTAACCACATCCTGAATATGAAAAACTTTATAATAATCTCTTTCAAAATATTATAGATCAAGAATGGCTAGATATCATAACTAGCTTACCTAATCAAAAAGCTGCTGGTTTATCAGAAATTTGCTACGAATATATTAAACATTCTAGCTTCAAAACACAAACTTTTTAGAATGTTTTTTAATAAATGCTTCCAACTTCAAAAAGTTTTTACAGACTGGAAATCCTCTAATATATTTCTTATTCCAAAAAAATTTGACTGAAATTTTACTCTTAATCAAGTTCGGCCAATCTCTATACTTGAACCTTTCAAAAAAATCTTCACAAAAATCTTTACAAAATAGTTTGATCAAATTAATTTTCATAATCACCTCTTATCTAATCTAAACTTTGCCGCATCAAAAAACTCTTCAACTCATATTCCTATACAAATACTTTACAATATCATTGAATATTACAAACTTTATAAAGAAGTATATATTCTTTTTCAAGATATGTCCAAAGCTTTTGACAAAATTAATATCATTCATCTTCAAAATACTTGCAAAAGAATTGGTATCTCTCCTTCAGGAATTAACTTAATCACTGAATTACACACCTCTAAATAAGCAAGAATTATCACAGCTTATAGCCTTACTTTTTCAGTTAATATCTAATCGAGAATTGAACAAGAAAAAATCTACTTACCACTACTTTGAAAAATTTATTACAATCCTATACTTTCTTTCATCCATTAAAAATATCAACATCAAATGCTTAAAATTGCTTTGCAATCTCTATTTTATATCATTTCTAATACCACCTCTACAAGCATTTCAATTTCACCATTAGCCTATATAGATGATACAACATAGCTTTGCGAAGACTCAAAAACTATACAAAATATCCTCAATGACACTTTCAAACTTTACAAAATCAACAATGTAGATATTAACCCCACTAAATCTGATTTACTTCACATTTACCCTAAATCATACAAACCTTTACCTAATCTCTTAACCTTCAATAATCAAACTATTCTATCTAAAAAACCAAACGATATTATTAGATATTTAGGTATCTATCTTGATGGAACTGGTTCAACCAAATTAACATTAGATATAATTCTTAATAAAATTGAGAACTTAATTTGTTTTATCAGATACAAAAACTCACATCCTTATATATTTCATTACTTTTTAATTTATTATCCAACTTTCTATTGAATATCTCTTACAAATTTCTATTATTCACAAAACCCTACAAATCAAATTATCACATCTTTTTACTATTCAAACCAAAAGAATGCTTTCATTTGCCAAAAACACAAACAATATAGTCTTTACTAATTTTTTAACATTTAATTTGTCAACATTTAACAATATTATTCAAAAAGCTAGTATTGCTAATATTGAACGTATTTTTAACTCCAACTTAATTCTTAAAAATATTGATATTATCTGTATCAAATCATAGCTAACCAAAGTCTGGTCTCCTAACTTAACTTAAGACCTATTAATTACTCACAAACACAAAGTTAAAAACTTTATTCTTATCTTTCAACTTTCTTAATTAGCATTAAATAATATTATACTATCTAACCTCTTTAAACTCACACCACCCAGATTTTCTTCTTAATACTCCTTTAATTTATAATATACTTTCTTCAAACCCACATACTTCGACAATTAATAGTTTGAGAAACAATCATCTACTTTTTATTAAACAAATTACAACTGCAAATAATAAATTTATTTTATCATAGAATAACATTTATTTACGCACAAATAAATTTACTAGATGCCAATCCTTATAGTTTATTAACATCCTTCAATCAATACAAAATAATACAATTACAACAACTTGACCCTCCTTGCGATTAACTCTTTTATTAATACAACTAGTCTTATCTCTCTACTATTTTTTTCTAATTCTTCTACAATTCAACATCTACATACTACTGCTCACAATGATCTCTTTCTTATATATCAATCACCTACATCTACAACTACAACATTTAAACTAATTCTTACTAATACTAAATACAAACAACACTACCAACTGATCTATTTTTTCTTCACATATTCTCTTCATTTAATCTTCCCTATAATATAACAAACAAATTAAACAACCCACTTCATATTCAGATTGATTACAAAGAAATTTTGTCTCTAGTTGATATAGTCAATATTATTAAAAATATATATCCTCTTCAAATAATTCCTTAAATTAATATTCTTACACAAAAAACTCAACTAATACATCATTTAGTTAGCTCAATGACCTACCAACAACAACTCACAAATCTTCTTTCACTTATTCAAAACCTCAACTCTTATGATCTTTATTTTTATACCGATACATTAGTTCAAAATTTACAGTCACCAAACATCAAATCTAATATAGGCTGAGTTTGTAAAAACAACATATCTATTAAGTTTAATGCAACCACTATCCCTTACCCAGATACAACACAAATAAAGCTTGAAGCAATTATCTCTCTTCTTCTTGCAATACCAAACAATACTTATATAAACATCCATATTGACAATAATACTGCAATTAAGAACTTAAAACAAACATATAACTCTAAGCCTATACAAAACCAAAACTGAGATATTATACTTATTATTCATAAGATTAAACATACAAAAAATATTACTTTTACTCTTTACAAAATTAAATCACACTCTAATATACTTCAAAACCAAGCAGATTTGCTTGCTAAACGAGGTTCTAACAAAACTATTTTGAAAATATCTTATAAATACATCAACTTACCAACTCACTTTTTATGAAAAGACTATTTAATTCCTTTTAAAGCACAAACTTTTATCAAAAATACATTCACTACACAGGAACTCTATTTATGGTCTTTACTTAAAATTTTCAAAAATTTATCAGAAATCGAATAAGCAACATGTTTTAATATCTTAAATTCTATTATACACAACTCCTCAAAATATACTTTCAGATCCAAAATTCTAACTGATAACCTTCCAACTATAGAAAATCTGAATATTCATTATCTCTATTTATACTCTATGCCAAACTATATCCACTGTTCAAATTTAGAAAATACACTGCATTTACTTCTATATCTAAACAATAATATTAATCTTCAACAATCTCTAATAGACATAATTACTGTCTCACTTTCTTCTCTTAAAATCACAACTACATCACCAATTACAATTCTTAATATTTTTCTTCGGTTTACACTTAATAACTCTAATCCTAGCTATAACTTTTTTTTATATTATATTATTGGCATCTATTCTTTAGCTGTTTATGAAAATATTAAATCATAAATAGTCAAACAAACTAAACTATCCTATCCAGAAACCTTCTAAACTAGTTTTATGATAAAATATAGTCCATATATAATATCTCTTAACATCAATAAGAACAAGCTTGAAATATTACCTTAAAAACTAAACAAAATAAATATATTTTATCTGGATCTACCACAAAATCCCAACATCCAAAATCCTGACAACACAAATCCCAATAGTGCTAATCCTGATGTACATAATCCCGACAAGATAAAATCCTGATATGTTAAATTCCGACAAGATAAAATTCCGAAAGATAAAATGCTGATTAAAGCAAAATTCTGTTAGTTCAAAATCCCAAATATAGCAATTAATAATTGAAATAAATTTAAAAATGATGCGAAACATGCATAGATTTGAATCCGATTGTCTCATTATATAACGGTTTTTGCAACATTCGTTTGTAGTGTTAATTCTATACATTGACGGTTTCTTTTTTTTTTATAATTCGGCAATCCTGCCTCTGTTTATTTGAGATTAAGCTATTCAAGAATTATACATTTCTATCTGTAGCTATTGTTAATCTAACCAAACTAGAGACTCACCCTCGGCTTATGCCCAGGTGCAACCTGCCTCAGTAGTCCTTGGCCTCCCTCCGGATCCTTAACTCACTAAGGATTTAATCCCTTCGGTCACAGGCTGACGACTACCCACCTTGTCAGTACTGCTAATTAAATCTGTTTTAACTTTACATCTTACCCATGAAGACCAATCTGGTTTTTTACCATCCCACACTAGGTTTTCCATGTTTTTGAATGCTACTGCTTTTGCATCTTCTTTCTTCTTGTTTTTCTGTTCTCCTGTTTGTACTTGATTTTCTTTATTTTCCTTGTCTTCTTTTTTCTTTTTCTTCTTTTTCTTGCTAGCCTTTTTCATCTTCTTATTCTTCTTCGAGATTCCTTCTCTTTTTTCCTATTCTATTTGAAACTCGCATCTAAAGTTCCAGATGTGCTGATAGAATCTCTTGCCCAAATTATTAAGTGCTACATTTATTATTTTGCTGGCTACTTTTCCACTTTGAAGTATATTCTCTATTCTCTGTTTTTGTTCCTTCTTAATTAGACCTCTAATCATATGACTTCTCGCTTCTATTCGTTCTGTATCAGATGTGCCGAAGATATTTTCTTTAATTGCAGCTCTAGTTGGTATTCTTTCGGTGAATTCTTCTTTCTTTATAGTTTTCTCTATTTCGTCACATGTTTCTTCTTCTATTATGCTCCATATATCTTGATAGTCTTTGCAGCTTGTTAGATGGTCTATTGTTTTTGGTTTTTCTTGACATATAATACACTTGTTAGTCTTCTAAAGGTCAGGCCTTCTTGACTTGAGCTCCGTCATTGTTAGCAGTACTTCATTTAAACATTTTACCCTAAATGTCTATTTATCATTCGTTTTACTATCTAGACAATTATTACCTTTTACTCCTTCTATATATTTTCATGTTTCTCTCCAGTCTAAACTATCCTCTCTTTCCTCCCCAACCCATCTTTTCATTCTACTTAATCCTGCCCATTCTGCGTCTAAAACTGCTGTTGTGATCCCATTTACAAAGCTTCTGATAGGCTTATCTACTATTAACCCTTTTCATCTCAGTACAACATGTATTAGCTTGGATCATAGTAGTCGAACTTCAATGATCTTGTTCGATCTTGCACCTTCTTTTGCTAACTTATCTGCCTCTTCATTCCCATCTATTCCGCTGTGTCCTTTCACCTTGTGCAGTTCAAACTTTAATTGTTTTCTTTCTCTTATATGTTCTATCTGTCTTAAAATACTCCTATTTTTCATTTTAAGATAACTGTGTATTTTCCTTATTTCTGATATTTTTTGAACTGCTTGAATTGCTGCTTGACTGTCTGTATATATCTTTATAAATGCTCCTTCTAGTAGGACTAACAGCACAGTCAAGATTGCACCTAGCTTTGCTCTTGTTGATGAGGGCCATTTTTTCATAGCACAGTTAAACTCTGCTACCTTCCTTAATGGTCTTTCTTCTTGCGTTTGTAGAGTCCACCCTACTCCCATCTTGGTTTCGCTTGCTATTTCTTGTAGCTCTAGTAGTGAACCATCGGTATATGCTTAAATGTTTTGTACTTTAAAATGTTCTCTGAGATTGCTGTTAGCTCTGCTACTGCTTCTACTCCGTCTATACAGCTTCGTGTTATTTCTTCAATGATCGACCCTATTCTTATTTCTGTTACTTGTCTTTCTGCTCTTCTTTTTGCCTCTATTACTGCTTGAGAATCTCTTACTCTCGCTAGGTTCTCCCATAGCACTGTTATTTTGTACCTTGTTTGGCCATCATCATTACCCTTTTTGATCCATCTACTGTCTAGATCTCTTCTTATTTCCTTGAACTGCTTTTTGTTTCAGCAAGTACTAGGCTCTTCCTCATTATTTTTTTCTGCACAGCCTTTGCATGGGACTAGAAATATTCCTCTGATCTGGGTGCACTATTTCTGTTCCAATGCTCTATCTAATATGCTCCATCCCCCTTTTTTTTTATTATTCTTCCGACTTTAGTATTTCTATTCTCTTCTCTATATATGATCCACTTTTGTCTTCTTTTATCGCTGCTTATCTTATATAGCTTTGCTTTAATTGATTTGTGATTTTCTGGACCTCTGTAAAATTTTGCTTTTACTCTTCTGTCATTTTCGCTTTCTAACACCGCTTTCTCTAGTTCCTGAAACCATCTTGTTTTTTTCCTCTTGCTATTGCAACCTCTGAGTTTCTTAGTCTGGTCCCATGTAAGCAGCTTGTTTCCTTCTCTATTGAGCAATTGTTCGATTACAAAGACATTCATTGTCTTTTCTTGTCCAAAGCTTGGTCCATACTTTTTTCCCAATATGCCTGCAATTTCTGTTCCGCCTTCTATAACTTCTAAATTTCTTTCCATTTCTGGTGACCTAATGCTGATTTCTAATCTTTTAGCTTCTCTAACTATTTTGTAGCATAAAT
The DNA here is from genome assembly GCA_910592135.1 of Racocetra fulgida. Taxonomy (NCBI): domain Eukaryota; kingdom Fungi; phylum Glomeromycota; class Glomeromycetes; order Diversisporales; family Gigasporaceae; genus Racocetra; species Racocetra fulgida. The sequence continues at coordinate 1,396 of CAJVPZ010001752.1, read as the reverse complement.
TGTTTTTGATATCTATTCGCTCTATCCTCTGCAAACTAAGATCTAGGATGCATTTGCTGCTTTTGAGGTTCAGTTGCGCTTGTATAATTCTTAGCCACATAGCTTGGCCTAAATCTTGCTTGTTGTTTAATCTAGCAGTTAGTTCTGTGATGTGGTGCGCTAGTTGGTTCTGCCAAATTGTCCTTATTCCCATTATGTTTCAGTGTGCTATAGCTGCATTTGGTATTGTATACGTCATCTTTGCCTTGTTCTTAATTAGCATAAATATTGGGCTCTGAAGTCTGTCACAAACTTCTCTTGGAAGGATATAGAGCTGACTTCTGTATTCTATTCTTGGTATCAGCACTTTGTTATTAATATATTGCATATGTGCTAGAGATGCTTTCTTCTTTTTTAGCCCTTTTACCATCGCCTGTACTTCTTTTTTGATGATCTCACACATATGCTTTTGTTTTGATTTTTCAGATATCCAAATTCCAAGATATCTTGTTAGTTCTTCAGGCTTCTTTCGGGTCACCAATTCTTTCTTTGGTCCAAATCTTATTCCATTATCCGCTATTTCCTGACTTGCTAGGAAGAGCACCACCAGCTCTGACTTTTTCGTATTTATTTCTATATCATTGATTTCAAAGAACTCATTTGCTATATCTGTAATCTTGTCTAGCTCTTTTTTATTTCTTGCAATATATATTGTACTGTATTATCTGTATATGCAAGTACTGATACTCTTAAATCTTGTATTTCCACTATATTTCCATTTATGTTTTTAGGCTATAATACTTTTATAGTGTAGCCAGTTTCTTTGCATTTTTGTATCTGTACCAATAGCGGATCATAAAATATCCTTCAAACTAGGGGAGAGATTACTTCTCCTTGATCTATGCCATCTCTAGCTCTGAATCTTTCTGTGTTTCCATGCTCTGTAATTATCTCCATTTCTCTGTTTTCATATAGATTTATTATAAAGTCCTGAGTTTTTTGAGGTATCTTGATTCTTTTTAAGGCTAGTTTCAGCATTTTTATGCTAACTAAATTGAAGACTTTCTTCATGTCTTGAAATAAGATCCAGAGTTCTTTCTTATTTTCTCTTATATCCTCTATTATGCTGTTTAATATCTGTATAGATTCTGCTGTTCCCTCTTCTGATAGGCCAGCATAGTTTTTTCCTTTCAAGATTTTTTTCTCCTTTAACTTTCTTCCTAGCCTGTTGTTTAGTACTTGTACCACTATTTTTCTGAAATGTTTCTAACAGCAAAATAGGATGGATATTGTTGAGGTTGTAATTCCAATCTTCTCTTTTTAGAATTAGATATAACAACCCAATTTTCCATTTTTTTGGTATTTTTCCTAGCTTAAAACATTTGTCTGCTAGTTTTCTGAATAGTTCTTCTGCAAA
>CAJVPZ010001751.1:0-13787 GCA_910592135.1 Racocetra fulgida | reverse complement strand
TAAAATAACTATTAAAAATATTTATTACAATTAATTAGACAATAATGGATATTATAATATGGTTTTACAATATGCCAACGATGGAAATTTACAAAAATACCTGAAAACAAATTTTACAAAATTGCAGTGGACAGACAAGATACTTATCGCTAAGAAAATTGCACTCGGACTTTTATTCTTGTATGAAAATAATATTATTCATAGAGATCTTGTAAGTATATTATTTTTATATGTTTTCAAGTTTTAACTATATTAATTAATGTTTTGATATATTTTATAGCATTCGAAAAATATATTGATTCATCGAAAATGACCAAAAATTGCGGATTTTGGTCTATCAAAACAGATAAACGAGACGTCTATGACTTCAAACTCAATCGTTCACGGAATGCTTGCATATATGGAACCTAAATGTCTTATTAATCATAGATACAAACATGATAAAAAATCTGACGTCTATAGCTTTGGTGTAATCCTTTGGGAAATTTCAAGCGGAAAACTACCATTTCAAACCTTCGAATCAGGATTGTTGCTTGTTGTTCACATATCCCAAGGAAATAGAGAAGAGCCTATAAAAGATACACCACCTCAATATATTGAACTTTACAAATGATGTTGCGATTGCGATCCTGCTAATCGTCCAGAAACAAAGGAAGTTCTCAATATTTTAAAGCATTTCATTGATAATGAGTTAAAGCCACAGGTTACTAGTAAACGATCAATTAAAATTAATGAACCAACTAATGGCTCAAAAAACTCTTCAAAACTCTAAAAAAATTTAATCCTGTTAATGTTTTAAATCAAATTATTTCCAAGGAAACTTCGGATAATCCTATTCCTAATGAATCATCAATTAAAAATAATGAAACCTTTTCTTTAAATCATGATATAAACCCACTTCAAATTACGACATCAGCTCCACTTTATTTACCTGATTCATCTTTATCTGATATAGCAAGCTCAAGCCTTTTATCTTCGTCTAATGCTATTCCTAATGAATTATCAACTAAAAATAATGAGACTTTTTCTTTAAATCGAGATATAAACACACTTCAGATTATGACATCAGCTCCACTTTATTTACCTGATACAGCAAGCTCAAACCTTTCATCTTCGTCTAATGCCAATATTTCAATGCAAGATTGTAATATTGTGGATATGAGAAAAGAAGCACACGAATCTTTTAAGCATGGCAAATTTTTCAAAGCGCTAGAACTTTATAAAGAAATCCTCAAGAACAGTCAGCATACTGACAAAGATAAATGAAACGCTTCAAATTGGAAACTTGATTATAATTATCGTGAATCTGAAAAAATTAACGAGTTAATCAAAGCACTTTGTAAGAACAGTACCTTAACGAAGTTAGAATTCAGTTGTTATTATCTTGGATCAGACGTCGGAAAAGCATTAGCTTATGCTCTTTGCAATAACACTACCTTAACGATGTTGTATCTTTACAAAAATAATTTTAACTCTGACGTCGGAAGAACATTAGCTGATGCTATTTGCAAGAACACTACCTTAACAGAGTTGAATCTTTCTTCGAATGATCTTGAATTAGAAGGTGGTAAAGCATTAGCTGATGCTCTTTGCAAGAACACTACCTTAACGATATTGTATCTTGCTTCGAATAATCTTAGATCAGAAGGTGGAAAAGCATTTGCTGATGCTCTTTGCAAGAACACTACCTTAACAAAGTTGGTTCTTCACAATAATAAACTTGGATCAGACGTCGGAAAAGCATTCGCTGATGCTCTTTGCAAGAACACTACCTTATCGACGTTGGGTCTTGGCAACAATAATCTTGGATCAAAAGGTGGAGAAGCATTAGCTGATGCTCTTTGCAAGAACACTACCTTAACAGAGTTGGAGCTTTGGAGTAATAATATTGGTTTTACTATAAAATCTAATATCCCAAGTATTAAAATAGTTCAGTAAATATACTAAAAATAAACGTAACAATAAATCACGTAAAATATTGTAATTAGCATAAATATCAATAAAAGTAAAATAATGCAATAAATAAAGTTTTCACGGGTAGTTATGTGTTTTTATTCGTAAACAAAGAGAGAGAGAGAGAGAGACTTAGCAATACAAACTTTATCCATCATAGTAACATTGTAAACTTATATCTGCATTAACATTACAGTATTTTATGCAAAAAAGCTAAAGTAATTTAATATTATCCAGAGTATTATAAGAAGGAAGAAATAATATACAAAAGAGTATACTGAAGTATTATCCATATTGATTAATTGCATAACACGACCATATCTTCATTAATATTAGGATAATTTTAAAAATGCTAGAACTACAATGAACTAGTTTTTAATACTATTTAAAGATATCACTTTTCAAAACATTCTAATATTTAATGCTATATGATAGATAAATATTCCTGTTGAATACGATTAATATTGATACACTCAAATTATAAATTTCTTGTTTAATTTTCATAACCAACTCTTTACAATAGTCTAAAAAGCCTTAAATAATTGGCAATCCTTTTGCTATTTTATTTGCTTCTAAGAATTGTTTTGTCCAGTTGACATCTCTGAAATAATAACTCCAAAACCGTAAATATCAGTAACTTTTGTAAGCTTTTGACCCAATAAAACCTCTGGCGCCATATAAAGAACAACACCATAAATATCACCTCTGAACTGTTTTCATTAGGTTTTTTTGGACAGTCCTAGATCTGAGATGTAAGATTGCATATTTTACTAATGCTTTTATCTTGCAAGATATTGCCATTGTGTAAGTCTGCAAGAATATATCCTGCTTCATAATAATCATTTAGGACCGCCCATAGGCATTGGGACAATCATGTGATTTTGAGAAAATCTCGATTTAAAATCGTTACATGATTAAATCTTATATAGAAACAACGAAAAAAATGTTTAAATTACACACTTTTTATTAGTATATTTTACAAACTAAAAATATTTTTAGAAAGATAAAATTTATAAGCAAACTATTATTATAAAATCTCAAAATCTGATTGGTTGGCCCATTGCCCCCTTTTGCTGTGTGGGGTCCCATATAAATCACAAAAAGCAGTTTTAATTTAGTTTGCCAGCCAAGATCACAGAAATTATTTCTTAAAAACTTGTGAAGATTTCCTTTATCAACAGATTAAATACCATTAGGTATTTTTATTTTCATTGTTTTGAGTTAATCTATATATTTTAAAGTTGCAATTCGAGTTTTGCGCTTGTCCACAAAATCTTGATTCAGTTTGGATGTAGTAATCGAATGAGTTTCATGACACAATGATCTACATTCAAGTTAACCCTATTGTAACGAATTAAAATTTTAGTTCACTTATATATAATCGGTAATTTTTCTGTTCGCACAAAAGGCCAGACCAATTTAATTCGGTGGTTTACGTTACCCCATCTGACTTCCTCCCCACTAATATGTGCGGAAAATTTCAGAAACCTTTTATTATATCTCAGATTATTTCGAAAAAAAATTATCTCCAGCCCGTCTCCCCTTTTTTGTGAGAAGGATGTAACGTAAACCACCGAATTAAATTGGTCTGCATTGTTTTAAATTTTAAATATATCGAAAAGAACTGCATGCATATGATATAATTGTTGGATGCATTCTAGCGCTAATAGCGCTGGATATCAAACTTTATTAGAGAGTTATAGTATACATCGGTGTGTTTGATGTATAGTTGAAGAGATATATAGCATACATCAGTGCTTTTTGATATATAATTGAAAGAGATATATAGCATACATCAGTGCGTTTGATGTATCATTGACAGATATATAGCATACATCAGTGCGTTTGATGTATAATTGGCATTAGCCGGTGGTTTCTCACCCGCACAAGTGCAGGCCGACTGTTAGCCAGAAGTTACTGAAAAATAAAAATTTGGGTTTGGGTAAGCTTTGTAGTCATGTGATTTTAGCCTGTGGTTTCTGATTGGGAGTCTGTATATATATTAATTATAGAATTATGAGAGGTTGTGGAAATAGCAAACAGTATAGAAAAGAGTTCAGCTTTATAAGAAGATGGCCAGAGATGAATTTGAGCTAAAAATCTGTAAATGATTTGATTATTGTTATTTACTTGGACTCATTCTATACCCATTGAACCTGTCTAATACCAATATTAATTACTGAACCATTAGTATAGAAATTAAATTATTTTTGAGTAGAGTTTTGAGCTAAGATATCTTCTAATTTAGCTGTCTTTTTATTAGTTTTAAAGATTGTAGAAATTGTAGAGTTACTAATAGGAATAGAAGAAAGAGGAGTAATAGAGAGGGTCTAAAAGTGAAAATTTCACTGCAGTAGAAAAAAGAAAGTCTATATAATTGAAGTTTGATATAAGATTATTATTAAGGAGTCTTCCAAAGAACTGAGCAGAAGTGATTTTGAATATATTAATTATGCATGCAGATTGTAGTCTATTAGAGTTAAGATGATATCCTATACAAAAATAGCAATTAATAGGTTGTAATAGATAGTATATTGTAATATTTGTATCAATATCAGTTTGCCAATGTGTGATAGAACATTAGGTTGATTTTTGGTGTAAATGTATAAATTTTGTCTAAAATGATTTCATTATTATTAAAGGTAATTCGCTATAGTTTAAATTTTTTTAGAATATTATATGTATTATATGCAAATAGGTTTGTACTAGTTATAGATATTGTGTAAATAGAGTGCAACTATATTTATTTTCAATAACTATATCTTCAAGTATAGTAAACTATAAAGGTTTTTTGCCTTTTGGTAAAATCGTAGTCTTGGTAAAAGATGTTGCTATACCAAAAGACTGATATTATCAAAGGTGCAAAGTTGTTCCAGATAAAGTATTTGTAGATGTCTGAGTTGTTTTTTGAAAGTTGTATAGTTGGAATGATTATAAAGAATTTTTTCTATTAGGCTATAAGGCATTAGTATTAGCTATAATAGAAACTCCAAGATATCAAAGTAATTAAATAGTTTTAAAGTTTAATATAAATCTGTTAGCACCATTGACTATTAGTTGAGGGTGCTGTAGTATATTAGTAGTTGATCATATATTATTTTGTAGTTGTTGGAGTCTGATTCATATAGTAATTTCTAAAAGATTAGAATTGTTAATATGTTGGTAGAAGTTGTAATGTAGTGTTGAAGTTGAATATCTTAGATGTTACAGATATTATAGAGATATAGGTTAAGCATAGTACTATTTGGAATAGATCTTGATAAGTTATATTTGTGTTTAGCTATAGTGAGATATTTAGCTAGAATAATATTACATATCAAACATGATAATATGATATTGTGTATTTTATAATCTAATATAGAAATAATAACTATATTAATAATATAAGTAATTTGCTTATCTGTTATTTTTTTAGTACTAGCTATATAGATAAGTTGAAATATTTTATTTTTGATTAGTTTGATTTGTTGAGTGTGAACCAACATCCAAGCTATTTAAATGGTTGGTTAGTTGGAATGGATTAAAGTGTGAAGTTAAAAAAGAATATTGATGTTGGTTTAGTGTTTGTAACAAAATATATTTGGGCATGTTTATTTAAAGACTTGCTATTTGATAAAAGGATAAGCTATTAGAGTGATTAGTTCAAGTTGCTCTTTTGAATTAGCAATCCAAAGTGTATTATCTATATATGCTAATACAGATATAGAGTCTTTTAATTGTTCTTGTTTCAGATGTATAAGTTGAGTTTATCAAGAAGTTAATAGGATATAGCCATTAAAGCTGATAGCAATTTTGTAAATAAGTGAATTAAAATAGACTCTCCAAAAGAGTGGTGTAATAGTTTTGCCTTAGTTGATACTATTTTTAACAGAATAAAACTAGTAAGCCCAAAGTTTGTAATAACTCTGTTGTGATGGTTTAAAAGTAAGTTAGTTAGAATCTTGATAAGTTTGGTTAGCATAAAGAATTTTCAAAGAGATTTATATTAACTGAATCATATGCTTTGCTCATATTCTGGAATATAAGCCAAAGTTGTTTAGAATTACATGTAGCATCTTCGATAATATTGTTAAGGATATGAATTAGAATTGCTATACAATTACCAGAAAGTACAATATAGTTATAAGAAGAAAGTATTTGGTAGTTGGTAAAGATTTTGTTGAGGCAGTTGATAAGAAGTTTAGTATAAAGTTTTTTAATATATTTGAGGTGGCTTATGTAGTACTTCTAATAAATAGGTGGGTCAAGTTTGGAGTCATTTCACAACAACTCAAGTTATGACCTGAGTTCGTAAATTTGCGAATCTTTCAAATAAACAATGCTATTTTGTATTTATTACTATATTATATAAAATTACATACAATCAAAATAAATTAATTATAGAATTTAAAGATTAAATCTTTCTAAATAAAGTTATACAAATAATTTTATGCTCTAGCACTCTAATATATTTTGTTATACAATTTCCTCTTCTCTAACATGCTGTAAGAATAAAAACTATTGTTTTATAATCTAGTTGAGAATGTTCATTTGATATTTTTAAAAATATTATCGCATGGTACTATAATAATATATAAAGTCAATTCTTTTTCTCAATTTCTTTCTTTTTAATATTTATCTATTAATTTTTTCTTTTATCAATTGTGCAATATTACATAACAATAATTTATTTATATAGCAATAGTTTATTTCTAATTTATTTAAATAACAATAGCTTCTAATTTATTTATGTGAATAGTTTATTTTATTTATATAATTGCATATACCAATTAACCCGGGTCATATACTGATCAAATGAGATTGAATTATCAAACAGATTGAACAGTGCAACTCTGTTTAATTAGGAGCACTACTTATAGGTCTGGTGTTAATTAGGTTATTATTATAAATTGGTTTCTTGAAAATTGGGTAGATTTTTTCTTCTTTTTATTGCTTAGGTATATAATTAGTGATTATGCATCTATTAAATAGTGCAGTAATAGCTAAGAAAAAGAAGTAATCTGCATGTTTTAGCATTTTATAACTAATATCTGAAGAACCATATGCTTTATTGTTTGGAAGTTGAAAGAGAATTGTTAAGATTTTATCAAATTTGAATTTTTTGAGTATACTATTTTACTACTCTTGGTTAATATTAGGATTAGGATTATACTTGTCTTTCTATATAAAATTATATATTTGTTGGTTAGTAGGTTTGTAATCAGTCTATTTATTAAAATGTTGCTGGATATGAGTTTTAATCTCAGATGTATTAGTAATAACATCATTATCAGTTTAATATTATCAAATTTGACAGGATCTTTGTGACAATTAAGAATATTGAGATGAATAGATATTGATATAAGATTCCTTAATGAGGCTTTGGTAAGACAAACAATATTTTCTAATTTCTAAAATGATAATGTAGATGGATGCTTTGGAGAAAAATATATTTTGGAAGTTGCGAGCTGTGAACTTTATATTAGGAATATACTGAAGTGTTGCAGAGATAACACTGTTTTGAGTTTTGTACCAGGTGCTTTCGAGTGATTTTGATGTATTTATATTGAGTGATATAATTTGTTTGAAGATTTGATAAATTTAAACTGTATAAATTTGCTATAGTTCCTGACTTATGTTTTTATATAAAAATCCTTTTTTATAGATTCAAGTTGCTGTTTGGCTTTTATCAGCAAATGTATATAGAAATGGCTATAAAAATATTATGATCTTGTGATCACTTACCATACTAGTTTTTGGATTGTCAGTATAAAAAGAGATTAAGTATTAAAGAATTGGATGGTTAGTCTATATGTAGTCAATACTGCTTCATGTCTATTATTTTGCTATATGACTGTGGAAGATTGAGTGTGAGTAGCTAAATCATACATATTGTTATATTGCAGAAATTGAGAAACACTAGCTAGTTCTATTAGTTTACATATATGACTGCTTTTACTCTTGTAAAAAATTCTATATTAAAATGTATTGTTGATGTTGCATATATTTCTTCCTTTCGGTCTGCATCTGCTGCGACTCTAGTCTATTTTATCTAATCATTTCCTAGTATCTTTCATATTCATTATTTCAAATATATTTTCTAGTTCATTTTTCCATTCTATATAATCTCATGAATTTCTTGAGAATGTTGGTAATAGGTATTTTATGTTACCCTATTTTAGTTCTACTACTATTCTGTTATCTTAGCTTTGCTATTTTTATTAAATATTTAATAATTTATTTTGGTTATCTTAATGCTGTTATAGCAGTTACATATTTTAATATATCTTTTATTTCTAAGCTGTATATAATTAGTGTTGCTATTTCTTCTTCTAAGATAGTTATTAATTGGTCTATTTCTTGTATTTCTGATATAGTTATTTCTCTTTTCATGTATTAGTTAGTGCTTAATGATAAAGAATCTTTTCAAATATAATTATTTTCTTTTGTATTGTAGTATTTTTTTAAATTTTAATTTCTTTGTTTTAATTGTTGATATATTTGATCTCATTTTTTTCTTATGAGTTCTGTTTCTAAGAATAATATTTATTGTTGTTTTTTGGTAAAAAATGCTTAGAATATACTAAAGATTGTTTCATTATCTACTAGTTTGTTGAATCCAAGATATGGTTTATTTCTTCTTCTCTTATTGATTTTCTAATATAGGTTAATAATTCTATTTAGTCTAGTTGTATTGCTAGGTTTTGTAATTTAAAAAAATTTATTAGTTGGATAGTTTTATTAAAAACTTGTATTTTTCAGATTTTTAATAAATGAAGTTATACTGCAGTTGCTTTGGTTTTTAGTATTTTCTTTCCTTCTTTTTTTGTTAACCATTTGTTTTCATTGATTATTATTTAATAATTAATTTCTGGTTTTTCTAATAGTTTTATTGCTAATCATTTATATAGTTCTTTGATGATAAGGATCATTTATTATTAGAGGTCATTAATAGTTGCTTGTATTTTTCTGGTTATTTCTAGTTTTTAATTTCTTGATCATATTTAAGTAATTGTAATCTTTTGTTTTTTACACAAAAGATGATTATTGCTGATACTATTGCTATTATTAATATTAATGCTGCTTCTCTTCTTAGTAAACTAGTTACGTTTATATTTTAAATAAATTGTAGTATAGTTGATACAATTGTTGGCATTAATGATATTACAAATGAAATTATTGTTTGAATAAGAGTTGTTTGTATTGGAGTTGATATAGATATTTGTATTCTATTGCCATTCAATAGTATTTAGTTTCAAATTGTTAGTTGATGTAAATTTAAAAAGGTTTTGTTTAGTGTTTGTTCATTTGTTAAGTTTTGTATAAGTAATATATCTTGTTGAGCTTATTTAAATTGTTGACTTCTTTTTTATTTTCTGCACAGATTATAAGTATAGTTAATACTTTTAAGATAATAATAGTTAAAGTAATTATTCTCTAATTATTTCAGATTCTAATTGGTTTATCTATTTTTTAAGATATATTTTGGTTTTGGTTTGGCTGGTGGTGGTTTTGAAAAATTTAGTATTGGTCTTATTAGTATTGATAGTGTTAAATTGAAGAGTCTGTTTATAAATCTCATAAATTTTGGATCTTGGTTATATAATAGAATTGGTTGTTGTAGATTTGGTGCAGATTAAGTTAATATTAGTTTATATTATATAGTAGAGGGTTATTTTGTCTTTGTTTCTTTTAAAAAATTTGAAATAAATTAGCAGCAGTCTCTATTAGTGTCAAGGTATTGTTTTGCTCTAGATATGGCCTTGTTTATCCTCTTTTTATATCTTTGAAATATGCAGCAGCAGGTACAAATGATTATTATTTTTAGTAGCATTAATATTATAATTGTGTATATTAGCTAAGTTACAATTAAATTGTTAGGGTGTAGCGACTTAGTGAAGTAGTGAAGTTGTCGCACCCCCAAGTGGTAGAGTATAAGTTCAATTCCCACGGAAGGCAAAAAATTGAATTTAGAAAAATGGATTTGGCAACTATCGTCGTGGCTAGTGTTAGTGGGCGAATAGACTAAACACACCACTAACTAACAAGAAAGAAAACGACCGTTGGTTGCTTATAAAGAGAGAGAATGGTAATTAACAATACTCAATAGTGTTGTGAGGCGGATATCGATTTGGCATGGGTCTAAAGTGACTATTAAGTATCATTAAGATAAGTAAGTTGGTACAGTTTTAACGAATGTTGTGATTTAGGTTTATGAGAGGGCTTTTATTAACAATTTTTTTATGTTTTTAGAGCGAATTGTATACGTACTGGTTCAATTACTGTTCAAACAAGAGGAATTTGTCCTCTTATTTATAACAAATTTTACAGGGCAAGAAAAAAGATCAAGATTGAATACTTTTCCCATCTCTTCTCATTGAACAGTCATCGCACTCATGCCATTTAACCCTTTTCAGGTCTAATTCCAACCTTTAATCACAGCCATTCTCATTGAAACGTTCGATAGCTGGAAAAGAAGGCAAAAAGAAGGTACGTCGAATGAAGGCTTTTACACTGTCATCGTTCTTTACCCGTCAATTTTGCTTATTCATTTTATTGACTCTCCTATCGATTCATGTGCTTTTAACGTTCACAGCCACACACCTTACCCGACAAGGTAATATTACTTTGACAGCTATCATACTGAATCGAGTACCGGTAAGTGTCTTCTGCTTCAATGAGATCGTTAATGGAGGCTTGGCTTTCATATGATCATCATTTTTAATGCTTCATTATGAAGGTTTTGGCTTGAGCAGGTTTCTTGCATATGATCGTTAGGGTGAAAATGTAGGTCCTGGGGCACTGCAGTTCGACGATGCTTGCGTAATGTTTTTGTGCTTCTAACGTGCAGAATTCTACATAATTCTTAGATTCTTTTTGCACATGGTTTTGCTAGTGACAATATATCTCAACAGTCACCACATATCTGTAGAATTCAATCGCATTTAACTTGGTGGTTGTCGAAACAACTTCAGTCAAAGTTTGACAAAATTTAAACTGTACATCAAAATAGAACAATAGAAGCTGCATCAAACTTTTTTTCAAACTTTAAACAAAAATATCTTAGTAATTGCCAAGATAAATTCAATAAACTTTTTTTGGTTTAACTATACAAACTATAAAATCCAAATAAAAAAAAGTTTATCGAATTTAGCATGATAGTTGTTAAGATATCTTCATTTAAATTTTGAGGTTCTATTTTTATAGACATTTTTGAATTTTGCCAAACTTTGAGCGAAAATAACTCGATAACTATCAAGTCAAATTTGATGAACTTTTTTTTATTTAATTCTATAGATTCGTAGAAGTTAAATAAAAAAAGTTCATCGAATTTGACTTAAAAGTTGTCGAGATATCTTCGCTCAAAGGTTGACAAAATCTATCAAAACGGAAGTTGTGCCAACCTTTTTTCAAACTTTCTTGACAATCATCAAGCAAAATTCGATAAACTTTTTTATTTGAAATTTACAATTTGTATAATTAAACTGAAAAAAAGTTTATCGAATTTAGCTTGGTATATCAAGAAATTTTTGTTCAAAATTTGAAAAAGTTTGGTATGGCTTCTATTCTAATAAACATTTTGAATTTTTGTCAAAACTTTGACCGAAGATATCTCAATAACCAAGAAGTCAAGTTCGATAAACTTTTATGATTTAAATTCTATAGATACATAAAATTCAAATTAAAAAAAAGTTCATCATATTTGGCCTGGTGATTGTTGAGATATCTTCACTCAAAATTTGTCATTATTAAAAATATTTATATATGTATTCAATATTTTGATTAGTCGAATTTTGGGGGTGCTTATGCCGATCACTGCTGTGCCGATAAGCGGATAAGTCACGTGTTGCTGTGTCCGTAGCAATCCCCTTTTTGGGGGTCGTCTAAAGCGGAACTACCTCAGGATCGCCGTAAAAAAGTTACTGTCACGTGATGATTGACAAATAGCGAGTCTCGCTTTGGTGTAACATAACACAATCAGGAAGATCAAAACAAAACGTTCATTTTTTCAAAAGTCACTTATTTTTCAAAAATTTGCATAAGAAACCACCTTCTGCATTCTAACAAAAAAATTTTCTTGGCCAATTTTACTATACACCCACTAACACATGGCCCTATAACGCTAACTTAAACGAACTTAAAGATTTTTTAATACGTTACGGATACTATCATGTGACAGTAACTTTTTCACAACGACGCTGAGGAAAATTCTAAAGCGGAGCATAATCACGTAACACTCGTGATGATTGGCCAAAATCAAAAAGCGATGATTGGCCAGAAAAAAGAATATCTAAATCTATTTTTTTAACTTCAAACGAAGATATCTCTGCAACCACCTAGTAGAATTCGATGAAATTTTTTTTTCTAATTCTGTGAATTCGTAGAAACAAAATAAAAAAATTTTCACAAAATTCTACTAGGTGGTTGCAGAGATATCTTTGTTCAAAGTTTTAAACACTAACTAAATAGAACCTGCGCCAAAACTATTTTGAACTTTAAACGAAGATACCTCAGCAACCACCTAATAGAATCAATAAAAATTTTTTTATTTCAATTCTAAGAATTAATAAGATTAAAATTAAAAAAAAATTAATTGAATTCTATTAGATAGCTATGGAGATATCTTCGTTCAAAGTTTTAAACGTCTAACTAAATAGAAGCCTGCACCGAAACTATTTTGGATTTTAAATGAAGTTATTTCAGCAACCACTTAATAGAATTCAATAAATTGTTGTTTTACTCCAATTATAAGAATCAGTAAAGTTAAAATTAAAAAAAAAATTAGATCAAAATTATAAATATCTAAATAATCAAAGCTGCACCAAAACTATTTGAACTTTGAACGAAGATATCTCAGCAATCACCTAATAGAATTCAATAAATTGTTTTTTTAATTTCAATTCTAAGAATCAGTAAAATTAAAATTAAAAAAAATTAATTGAATTTTATTAGGTGGTTGCTGAGATATCTTCGTTCAAAATTTTAAACGCCTAATTAATCGAAGCTGCACCGAAACTATTTTGAACTTTGAACGAAGATATCTCAACAACCATTTAATAGAATTTAATAAATTGTTTTTTATTTCAATTCTAAGAATCAGTAAAATTAAAATTAAAAAAATTTAATTGAATTCTATTAGGTGGTTGCTGAGATATCTTCGTTCAAAAGTTTAATGTCTAACTAAATAGAAGCTGCACCAAAATTATTTTGAACTTTGAATGAAGTTATCTCAGCAACCACCTAATAGAATTCAATAATTTTTTCTTATTTCGGTTCTAAGAATCAGTAAAATTAAAATTAAAAAAATTTAATTAAATTCTATCAGGTGGTTGCTGAGATATCTTCGTTCAAAGTTTTAAACGTCTAACTAAATAGAAGCTGCACCAAAATTATTTTGAACTTTGAACGAAGATATCTCAGCAACCACCTAATAGAATTCAATAATTTTTTCTTATTTCAGTTCTAAGAATCAGTAAAATTAAAATTAAAAAAATTTAATTAAATTCTATCAGGTGGTTGCTGAGATATCTTCGTTCAAAGTTTTAAACATCTAACTAAATAGAAGCTTTGCCGAAACTATTTTGAACTTTGAGCGAAGATATATCAGCAACCACCTAATAGAATTCAATAAAATTTTTTTTATTTCAATACTAAGAATCAATAAAATTAAATTAAAGAAAAATTAATTGAATTCTATTAGGTGGTTGCTGAGATATCTTCATTCAAAGTTTTAAACACTAACTAAATAGAAGCTGCGCCAAAACTATTTTGAACTTTAATGAAGATACCTCAGCAACCACCTAATAGAATTCAATAAATTTTTTTTATTTCAATACTAAGAATCAATAAAATTA